>LKNJ01001383.1:41855-136133 GCA_002120245.1 Maccullochella peelii | reverse complement strand
GCTACGCAGCCCCATACGCAACAAACTGCGATGCACTGTGTGTTGTGACACCTTTCTATCAGAACCAGCATTAACTTTTTCAGCAATTTCAGCTACAGTAGCTCTTCTGTTGGATTGGACCACACGGCCCAGCCTTCGCTATAAAGATGACTTTTTTTCATGTATGCTTTTAACTACAATTGTGAATTGAGCTGTAGGTCTGTCAAATGATGCTGCGTTTGCTGTGTTGCCGGTGTAGACAAGGTGTTTGTAATGTAATCTCTTTAAATGAAGTGATTCCTGCTCTGAAACTTTAATTATACATAGTTGTCTGCTCTATACTGGCCTGTGCACAGTACACAGGCTAGTAGAGACAGGCCAAACAAACTCATGTGAAGGGCCTTTCAAAGTTACCTTTACAGTACTGTGAACTGTATACTGCTGTGCACTGCATAAAGCACTGAAAAACAAACGTTTCTACTTCAGTCCTACAATTCTGCTGCAAAGGGTGAGTTTTCTGAACGGGGTTCAGGTGAGGTGACCCGCCACGCCTCCCTATTTTCCCTGACTTTTCCTTAACAATCTCTACTTCCTTGATTTTGAATTGCTGCTCAGCTCATCACTGTCGCTGCCTCCTGTCACCTATCCGCCTGATGAGCTCAAAATCTCCCCCTTGTCCTAATAAAATCAGGTATTTTGGCTCATTCAGAGAGCTGAGCTCATAGCTGCTGTGTTGAAGTATGTTGTTTGTGAGTTCTTTAAACTTGCAGTGTCTAAATACCTCACCAGTGCATGAGGAAACTCAAAGATCCTGAGCTGCTGTTTGCGGTGTGAGGCGGAGATAAATCTGTCATGGGCTCAGATATGGAAACTCGGCTGTAAATCACTCTTGCCAGGTTACTAATACATGCCAGGTTTACCCTGCTTTCCTAGTTTTGTAAGTGAATTCCTTTTTCCTGCCTGCCTTTTGTTTTTCGGTCCTCCAGGGTCTCGTATATAGTGAAACTGTCCACTTTACGATTTTGTAGACCACCCCTGCTTTTATTGTAGGACAAGCCTCCCATAGAAATTTTTACGTTTAGGGTGCAGACAGAAGGGTAACTGACATTAACTTGAACCCAGCAGGAGTATGCACTCGTTCGTAAACTGTTTCCTTGCCTTGTTTCCTTGTTTGTTTTTCGTGGCTATCGGTGTTACCTGAAGGTTTCTTACATTGCACCTTAGTACATTGCTTTTCAGGTTAATAAAAAGCGTTGACTTGAACTTCAAAGCATTAAATGCAGATCAGTGTGGCGCAAACCTCACAAGTGGGGAAAAAAATGTTTGAAGCCTCAAAATGCCTGTCCTCGCTTCTGAGTTCTTTTTTGTTTTAAACATTTGAAGTTGTAGTAGAAGAGACAGTCGAATTACAATTACTGAAAAGTTGAAATTGCAGTTGAAATGAAAGTGCTGAAAGGAGTTGAAATTAGTCCAAAACTACACAAACCTTTCACTTAAAAATAAATTGGTCTGTGTTTTTGTAGTCAAGCGTATTGGACTGTTTTTGAATTCAGACATCCGGGACTGAGATTTGTCGCCAGGTTATATTATAAACTTGGTGTATCATTAACATCCTGTATTAGCAATTACCCGAATGCTGATAAATATTTTATTTGGTTCGTAATCTACCCTTAGCTGCTATCAGGTAAACTGCCCCTGTTTGAAGTTCACTTTCTACTCTACAAATTGGTCTGGCAGAGTAGTTGTAGAGTAGAAGTAAATTGATGAACGTTAATATCTGATGGGAGACACAACATCAACAACACAACACAAAATCCACAAAGGTACAAGGAGAGAAGATGGACGGTGATTGAAACTGATAGTGAGAATACTTCAAGCCTATTTCAGCATTTTTTTTCAAGACACCCGACTGTTAATATTAATTTCCTGGGTTTTACAGATGCACACAGATTTTCACCAAACAAACATTCTGTGTTTTGGGGTTTTTATTTATTTATGTTTTTTGTCTAAAACATTTTTATTTTAATGTACTTGAGCAGTATCCCAGAAATAATCTTTATTCTTTTATTTATTTAATCTTAACTATGGAAGAGTTGTACAGATGTTATTGTCACATCTTACAGCAGATTTTATTTCGATTTTTAGATATTTAAAATGACAAGGAACACGGAGAGTTAAGACATTGATACAGGATGGATGTGAAAGTGATTGATTGGTAGTAATGCAACTAGTCAGAGATGCTATATGAAGGGGTTTTAGGACTTTAGAAAAATATGCCCATGATGCGCTTGGTGTTGCTTTATCATGTAATTTCTGACAATTTCTGGGTAGTCTAGATTGTATCATCATTTCCTCTCGACCTCTGTGTGGTTCAGGATCTTCCTCTACTCTCATTCACTTTCTCTCTCTCCCCCCTCTCAAAGCACGTCTCTCTCTCTCCCAGCTGACATGTTTCCCTTCCTTTACTCATGTTTCTCCTGTCTCTGTTTCCTCCCCCATTAAAATGCAGGAACCCGTCCACTGCTTTCTACCAGGCTTTCCGGCCTAGCAGATTACGAGGGTCAAAGCCTGTCAACGATAGGTATGAGCTTGGGTGTGTTTACATGTGTGTCTGTGTGTCGCCTGGCCTGGCTGACTAAACCAGACCCTGCACCCTTTAAACCCTGCGCACCTTGCAAGAAAATGTGCATTTTGAGACGTCAAGCTGTTTATGGAGTCTTGAAGTGACATTTTTCTGATAACACATCAATAGCTGCTGTCAACAAGGTGAGACACTGTAGTCAATTTCAAGAGGAGTCTAATTTGTTTTGGGTTTTTTTCAAACAAATGACACCTTCATTTATCTTGTATCGTTTGCAAGTTAAACTCAGATGTCATTGAGGTTCTCACCTGACCTATATTAAGTCTTTGGACCCACTTTACATTTTTTACACTCACTCACTTTTCAAGTTTAATTTGATTGTAAAAAAAAAGAAAAAAAAAAAAGTGCAATTATAGTTTTTCTACATGTGGTCGTCTGTTTAAGATTTGGAGAGATTTACTAAGTAAAAATTATTTAAACAGCAAGCAAGTAAATATCAAAAACAGTGAGTATCATTATTTTTAAATGCTTGGTCATGCACATTATATTACTAGGATGAAATGCTAGAGGAAAAAACCTGAATGTACTGAAACACTATCACATGAAGGCATTGTAGGTATTAGCCAACAATTTCTGCTTCCTTCTGATTGTTGCATTCAAAAACTTACATGAATTAATAGTTATTTCACTCTATTGGCAGACCTTTTCCCCCTGTTAAAGGAAACGTGTTATTTTAAGACCAACTACTGAATTATATGACTTGTCAAGCTGGACATTTTAACAGTTGGGGATGTGTAATGCATGGCACAGTAGGAAGCGTCCGGGTGCATTTTGTGACACTTTGAATGTCCACGTTCTGCCAGTCACGAGGATCCGGTGCTCAGGTTTCTCCTGCCCCTGCGACGTCTGCAGCACAGTGCCAGGGGGTTTTAGCGCTGCAAATAGCAGATAACACTGAGATAGCATGACAGAGGTTGTGTTATATTATGTCATATTCTCTAAAGTCTGTATGTATGTTCAGTATGCTCAGATGAGAAGCTGATGATTACCGACTTGGAGTCATCGACTTTGAAATGATTTCTTCTCTTTTAAAGAACTCTTAAAAGCCAAAGAAAGGAACAACAGAGCTCAAGCTGCACGAGTAACTAAGCTGTCATGACTGTTGGTATGAAATGCTATCCGTTAAATCAAGTGAGGATTTGCTGCTTTTCTTTGTTTTATATCACTGTAAATTGAATTATAGTTTTTGGACTGATGGTTGGACAAAACAAGCAATTTAAAGATGGCTTTAGGGAATTATGGTGGGCATGTTCACTGTTTATATAGACTTAACAAATAATTGGGAAAACCAATTAGCAGATTAATCAATAATGAAAACAATCATTGGTTGCACCCCAAGGAAATATAATTCAAAATTCCTTTATAATCTATAATTTAAAGGTGTTATCCAGACAGGGACTGACATTCACTGCTATGCAAAGATAACAATGCAGCTGCAAAATGATATTTGATTTAATAACCAACATTAACCAATGGGGTCCACAAGGTGTCTCTTTGTGTTGCTGCACTGATTTCAGGGAACATGAGCAAATCTATGAAAAAGGAATCACTTTATCACTTTGTGGCCGTAAAAAGTTTGAAATGGGGCAAAAATGGTTTACATGTAAGTTAATTCACCTAGCATTTTTAGCCCATACAAATGCTTTTTATGCAGTTATACTACCCACTGGCTTTTTGATTTTGAATAACTGAAATTGTTCATTTCTTTATTCATTTCCTTTTTAAATCCTCTATTAGTCTTTGCGGCCTTCACTTCCTTTTGCTATCAAATAGAGTGCACTAATATTTGGACATTTTCATTTGCATAACTACATATTGGATTTCTGGGGTTGGCTTATGTTACATAACATACTGCATAGTTGTGGAGTGAAGGAAATGCTTTATTAAATGGTTCTTAATCTCACAGTGGTTAGGCTGCATTATGACTGGATTGTTAATGATTCTAAAACATGTGCGTACCTGTCGAGCAACGTCAGGACTATAGTAAGATGAATACCAGTTGTTTTTGACTTGGAAGTAAATATGTCCGTGGTTTATGAGTGGTTTGCATTAGTCACCACCACTTTTTGTTCCCATGTGCTGTCTCATGGAGGCTGTTTGAGGTCTTGACTCTGTGCCATGGATATTTAATTGGCTGCTAACAAACAACGGCAAACAAACTTTGGAGTTAAGTGGCAGCGCATTTTTCCTTCAAGTCCTTTTATGTTGAATGCATGGTTGGCTTGTCAAGTCATGAAATTATATGATAATCTCTGATCAAAGAACTCCAAGGCAACAATTCCCAGTTTGGGTCTAAGGACACAGGGACTCTTTGGGGGGGCCCTAAGGCATTCACAGGAAAATTTGAGTATTTTTAATTTGGACTTTTACTTAATAAGCCAAAACAGTGGGGACAGTGCAGTGATATTTGCTCTAGCTAGAGGATTCATCTAAATGTATCCTATGATCAAATTTTATTTTTGGCAGTGCTTGACAAAAATATTTTTCAAAAACGCTGCTCTAAGGAAACTGAATGTTAAATGTGTGTTGTTGAGACAAGCACAGTTTATGTTTTTGTTTCCGATTGTTATTTCACAGTTGTGATCAGAGATTAGATTAGATTTAACCTTATTGTCATTGCACAGAGTACAAGTACTGAGACAACGAAATGCAGTTTAGCATGTAACCAGAAGAGTGTGCGTGCTTGCGTGTGTGTGTGTATAAAAAGTGCAGCCGTAAGTACGAGTAATGCTAGTAGTAGACATTGTATACAGAATAAACGGCTGGATATGAATACGGTGTATAGGTCCAATATGTACAGTATAGACGACAGTAGAAATATGAATACATTAGGGCAAATATATACAGTATGGACAGTAGTATAAATATGTATTAGTATGTGAGAACAAAAATAGTGCAGGTAAGTGTACGTGCAGTAGTGTGGCAGTGTTAAGTGAGTGGGATCCAGCAGCCAGTGAGGCTGAGGCGGTCCTAGTGCATGAGAGTATCGTAGTTTATCTATAATCCCATGATTTGTTAGATCTGTTTAGTAGAATAAAACAGATGTAACTGTGTCATGAGTCCAGAGTTTGTGTGTGTGTGTGTGTGTGTGTAATGCACTGCAGTGAGCATGAGATGCACCAACATCCATATGACCGTATTCTTCGTGAAAGTGGTCCAGATGAAATGTGGATGTTACAGTATAACAACAGTAGCATTTGAGCAAGTAGTGTAGCCTCATGGCTGACAAAAGATTCAGCGCTTCTGTTTGTTCGCCATCCAGCTCATGTTTGACTTTTGAGCTCTGAGACTAACAGTGCACCTTTATTCAAAAACATTTCAGCTAACCACAGGTAAACCTGAGGGAGCCTCCTCATTTCACCTCCCTTTGTCCTGAGCCTGCTCTCCTGCAAGGTTGGACTTGTTGGAAGTGAAGGGGGGATTGCTCACAAACAGTTTGAGGGCATAAAGGAGCATTCCTGAGAGTGATTGCTTTGTGAAATATGTAAAACCTCAGCTGAGCAGTGTACCTCCACATCACTTTTTTCATAATGGTGTTATTGCGCAAGTCTACGTTGTGGGCATCAAGACATGCTTGCCTTTTTATCTACACACTGCCACATCTGCTGCAGCTCTGTGGGCTCATATAAGGGTCAAAAAGATTTAGAGCTTGTGAAATAATGTTCTGAAAGAATTTCAAAACCACCGGTGGTATATTAACCCTTTTGTAAGCCTGTGACAACAAGTTTACAAATTCAAGTTTGTGAGTGTGTAGAAAAGATTTGTAGTTATAGAAAAACATTTATAATGAACAGTGAGGTTACACAAAAATTACTTTTGTGAAAATTTGGATACAGATTCAAAGCAAGTAAATTTAAAAAAAAAAAAAAAGTGAACTGAAATTTTTAGCCTGATTGGGGCTGTAAAAGCAGGGCCTACTTGTAACATAAATGTGTGTTCATGTGTAACGCACAGTGTAGGAACTTCGAGTTTCAGTTTTCCTGTGTTGAGATTTTTTTGTGTAACCTCCCCATTGATATTAGAGCTGCAAAGATTAGATGATTAATCGATTAGTCGATTGGTAGAAAATCGCTTTATCGTCTTGCATAATTTTTTAAGCTTCTTGGGCTGTGGGAAATTGTGATGGGCATTTTTCACCATTTTCAGACATTTTTGGACCAAACAATTAATCTATTCATTGAGATTAACGTTAAGCCGCCCTAGTTGATATATGTGCACACATTTTATTCAGGTTTACAAAGGCTGGTTTTGAAATGGTCTGAACATCATTTCACAAGCTCAAAATCTTATTGACCCTTGTTCGATCCCATACAGCTCTGCTCTAGCAACAGCTCGTCTTTCACCTGCAGCAAGCAAGAGATTAATTTATTTTAGCCTAACTAAATTATAAGTTACACTTATAATTAATAATATAACATTTGTGAACATTCCAATAAAGCGATTTGTTGGTCTGCTGAATGGAGTCAGTGTGAGGCTGTGATTGGTCCCAAGTAAAGCAGCAGCAGCAGCCCTTTTACTGCCCTCAGTCCACAATGATCAACTTTATGATTATGGACAATAAAGAAAAGACAGATTTATATTCCTACTGAGCACACCTGATCAGTGGCTCTACACTCATCCAGTGAGAGTTATTTGATCCAGACCAGGTATGCAGCCACTGTTTATGACACACAAACATTTCACTATTGGGTCGGGGAGGAATGTTGAACGTGGGAAAGCTGCAGGTTCACTCTGGAAACCGCGCCAGTGAAGTCCTTTATCTGCTTCTTAGTCTTTTATAAAATTATGGTACTTTTAGAAAATATCACTGGTTTATTCAACATCTGTTAATGGATTTTCTCAAAATACACCATTTTTCTTGGCATAGACTCACTTGGAATCACCTTCCCTCCATACAAATGAAACACACACACACACACACACACACACACACACACACACACACACTGTAATTGCAGACTATGGAGCGTATCCTCAGAGAGCTCAGCCCAACTCAATTTTAAGGTATTTCTTAGAAGCACACACAGTGTGCTTCTAAGTAAGTACAGTAAGTACATAATTTTGAACGGATTACTCAGGGGTTGTACAGGAGGCCCCCCCCTCCAGCGAAATCACTAACTGCAGAGCCTTGATGGACATGACGTGACTTGACGTTGTGCAGAGCTTTGATCTCAAACTTAAGGAGCCTTTTTAGATGCAAGGAATTTATGGATGTAGATCATAACCATGATAGATTTTTACAAGTTGCATGTCTCAAAGAGGGCACTGTATGAGGACAACATTTGCATCCTGTCAACTCTATCTTTGGAAACTTTGCTGACATTTGACCTTTTATTTATACAGGAAAAGTTTGTTGAGCACACATGCCTCTTTTTCAGCATCGTCTTGCTTCGCACTCAGGCATTCACACCTGGGAGATACCGTACATACATAGACGTCTACTGTTCGCCATTAAACATCCCCTCTGTACACGGCAGAGGGTCAAATGCAGCACTAATAGGCATCTGAATAGTTGACGAAGAAGGGGGAGTGAGTTACGCATTTCACTTCAAACTCAGTTTTTATTTCAAACAGTTGCCCTTCTGGCCACAAACCCCTTTAAGATAACTTTTAAGCCGTATCGCCTCTGTGTGATGTCGAGTCATGATTGAAGCTCTGCGAAATCCAGACAGATGCCAGAGTGAAAGACAATGTCTGAGACCTGTATCGGGCCCAGTGTTTTTGCAGCATAGTGCTATTAGTCTGACCCAAGCCCTTCACTTCAGAGAGCAAGCCCAAATGAGGTTAAGTCCTTGATCCTGTGATAAATGCTGTGCTGAATACAGAGGCTCATTAACGGTGAGGTGCCAGGATTTTCCCATCAAAGCCTCAGGAGTGACACTATTACTTTTAACACATTCCAGTGGGGTCTTAGTCCACATTGAGCCAAACACAGGCCCAAATCACTCAAGGAAACAGTAGTGAAATATGATATGGAGGCACATGGTGCATGCTGAAGATCTGGTTTTCGTTGAACCCTGTTTTGGCAGTGATTACTTAAGGCCGGGGGACCCCTGTCCTGTTTCCCCCACTGTGTTTGCATATGGAATTTGATGGTCCCATTACACTGTGGCGCATTATCATTCGTTCAGGAGCTGTAGGGGCGACTCGGCAGCCATTCACAAACATCCCTGCTGGCAGTTATTTTAGCCTTTCGACGGACTAAAATAACGAGTCCTTCCATAACCCGTTTAAATGAACGCTGATGATCCACTGTCTCAAGAATCCAGATCTTATCATTGCCTGCATTAAGACCCTGAGGGCCTTGATTCCTTCTCATGCTCCCTGACGTCCGGTTCATCCACCAAGTCCTCAGCTAGAGGTGTCCATGTCTTAAGGGGGGACAGGCTGGTGGGCTCTGAGTAGGTCACATTGGGACATAGGCAGAACGAGATGTTTGTGCACAAGTCTGGAGTTTATGTAATAAACGAGGGTGCGAGTGGGACAGTTCCTTCTGTCTGTTTACGAGGAAGCTCTGTGGCAGTAGACACACCTACTCATGACTCTGATTTAGTGCTGGAAAAATAAGACTTCCATCTCCAGACAATTATTTTGTTTAGTCTCCATTGTGTCAGTATGGACCACCCTTTATGTAGACAACACGTCCCCAACAATACAGCATCTGAAAAATCCACCACGTTCAGAGGCACATATTAACATACTTCCAGCATCCTGCAATTGTCACCATTGTTTAAAGCTTCACAGTGCAATAAGCACTTGACAAGAATCAGTTAGTCCAGAGTTCTTTTGTTTTGACTGTTTTAGTGCAGTATGCAAATGTAGGTCATTTCAAGTGGGCATTCTCCAAATACCAAGTATTCCTCGTGTGTTGTGTATCTTGTTTCTCCCTTGTAATACTCGGGTTTCAGGTTCTTAGTTTGAAACATGACAGGCATTTTGATGGCTGTACAAAGGAAAAAAATACTTATGGCATTGTTATGGCAAGTTTAAGAAATGTTACATTTACGTTTTCTCCCATGTGAGGATTTGATACTTTTTTTTTTTTAGGTCACATGATATTTTTAAGTTTCGGACTGTTGGTGGGATACATTAAGCAATTTCAATAAGTCACGTTGGACTCTGGGAAATTACAATGGACACTTTTATTTTACAACACTATATATATACACACACACACACACACACACACACACACACACACACACACACACAACTGGATAGTGACACTTAGCAGAGATATACTTCTAAAATAAGTTGATCTCTGCCAAAAAATGTTTAATCACTCCTCTAACTGACATCCATGTTTATTTTTATCAAGTTTTTTTTTAAACTTTTTTTTTTTTTTTTTTTAAACAAATGATGTTTCTATGGAAAACTAAATGTGTGTGCTGCCAAGATCTAATTTGTCTAACTAGATAGGTAAACATGAGGGGCTCACAGTTCCCCATAAAGAACGCCCTCTTGCAAAAATACTGGTCTCTTTGTTTTCGGAGAGGGTGATCATTAGTTGAGTGTTGAGGGGGCTGGCTTTGGTTGGTTGCATGGTCATGCAGTTGTTTTGACCTCCTCAGTAAGTGAAATTGAGAATCCACTTTCAGTTCTCTGAACCTTTTACAAAACATGTTACATTTCCATGTTCATTTATAGCATTGGGCTGACACTACAGCGTGACTTAGTGATGGTATCGAAAGCTTCACAACTAGAAATGGTAATGAACACAAGGGTCAGAGCTATGATCACAGTAATCCTGTGACCCTTGAATGATTTTGTGTCATTAGAAGAAATAACTCATTTTTGAGTCAGCTTCTAAAATTACCTGATGAAATGGAAACTAGTTGACAATGAATTCATTGTGATCATTTAGGAAAGACGTGACTGAACGGCTCTTGCCTGGAGCTGTTCTGCGCATTTGCACTGACGTTTTGTGTCACAACTGATCAGAGCCTCTGCTGACATCGTCTGGCATAGCAGCCGAACTGCATCTTTCAAAACAAACGACATTAGCTAGGCTAAAAGCAGCATCTGCATCTGGAAGAGAATAACAGTGAGTTGTCAGTGAGCGCACTCCTCTGTTGCTACAGCCCCCACCATCCAGCTATTGTTTTGAAATACACTTGCCAAGGGGAAGGGGGAGGTGGGGTTTATCACAGAAAGGCTGAGGTCTAATTTATTCAGCTGCCTCCCCCCACAGTGAGTGTTTGTATCCTTTGCGACTGGGACGTGTGCCGGTGCATCTGTGCCCTAATGGAGAACACATTGAATTTCAGATGCTATTAAACATCAAGTGATAAACCCAGAAGAGATGGATGACGCCGCACTTTGCTCCTGCATGTGTCTCCTGTCATATAGAGCCACACATAAAGTCAGATTCTGTCATATTTACATTTAAGGCATTCAGTTTACATCTTCCCCCGGAGCTGCTTTCTAAGTGTGTAAGCAGGTAGGAGAAATGCTGATGATGGAAAAAACTGACTTTATCCGGCATCAAACCAAAAAACCTGTGGTTACAGGACTGTTTTGATAACTAGTCCTCAGTGAAGAACTTGACTGTGTGTTGATACAGCAAGATGGTGGCTCTGACACAGATGTCTCGGTTTAGAGGCGCTGGCCTCGGGGCCGGAGGTGTCCGGAGTTGGAATGTGCTGCCTTGTGGTCCTGGAGACTTTGTTTGGGGGGGACGAGTGCATGTGTGCGCTGCTGCAGTCTGCAGGGAAGGAAGGCCCATGTTGAGGTTAACACAGCAAGTGGTCCTTATATAAACCACCACATGTCTTCCTCCTTGAATAAAATGTACAGTTTGCTTTGTTTTCCTTGGACACAGAATGGCAAGAAATTAGTTTAGGCTTTTTCCCCCTAACATTTCTTAACTGCTTCAGGCCAGATCTCGACAATCTAATTTGATCCAACCTGCATGTCTCTTGTTTTTTTGTTATTGATAAAAACACATTCCAGCTGAACCTCGTGGACATTCTTCTCTCTCATTGTCCAAGATGTGTAAATGCTCGGTTCAAAGGGAGGAATTTCTTCTCCTTGTGTTGTTTATCGGCCTTTAGATTGCACAACGGAGCGAGTCGCTCGTGGAATGCAACTCATTTACCCCGCTGCTGTCATCACACCAGTGTGGATCTGTCATTCTGTACATCACATCCAAACTGCATATTTAGATGCTTTGTAATGAATGAATAACAAGAATTCAAATGAGTAGGAAAATGAGCTAACACTTTTAAAGTCTTACTTTGCCTCAAATGTTTTGCTCTTTGAATTGCCCCAGGAAAGGGAGAGAGAGGGGAAGACTGTAGACGTGTGGAACGCTCCAATATAAACTCGATGTACTTGCAAAGCACATCCACTAGGTGAATTCCACATGACTTGCTATGGTGTTTCATTGCACTGATATTAGCAGGGTTCGTACAAAGTCTTGAAAGTTTGGAAAATGCTTAATTTTAAATGTTTTCAAGGTTAGGAATATGCTTGAATTTGAATATACTCCTTGCCAATGCTTGATTTTCAACATAATCTGGTGGTTCATCTACACAATCACTCATGTAAACCAAAAATCTTTTAATGTTTGAAATGAAACGATCCCGGCGTCATATTTGTTTGTTGTCTCCTGGCATTTATAGTAACAATTTAGATGTGATGATAAAGGCTTCAAGAGTCTGGAAATGTTTGGTTTAGGTACCTTGAAAGTGCTTGTATTTATTTTTAAAAAGCTGTACTATATGTATTAGGTGTATTTGCCTAATGGCAATGTGATCAATAAAAATGTACAGTATTCTCATTTGCCTTTGAGTTTCTATTACTACAGCTAATGTATACAAAAAAATCCGTATTAATCAGCTTTACATCCTTCTTTTTGATGTAGTCTACACAGATTTGACAATTTAACTGCTTGAAGTTGCTTTTCCTCAACACTCTTGGCATAGAATAACTCCTCTGTTGCTTTAAAACTGTTGTGAGGATTGAAGTTTAAAACAACTCATGTGGTTGCAAAAACTTATGCCAACAAGAGTTTAATATTTTCTACTGTAGCACAAAGGAAGCATGCTAGCACATGCAAAACACTGCCTCCTTTTTAATTAACGTTTAGATTTTGAATAGGTCACCCGGTGCCTCTGGAGTTGAAGTGTATAATTTTTTGGCACACATTGACAGTGAATAATGTAACTTGTACAGAAGTATTCCTACAAAGTAAGTAGAAAGAGGAGGGAGAGGCTGAAACTCCGCCCCCTTCTTTTCTCCTCACGTAACCGAGCGTGGTTTTAAAAACACTGCGACTCAAACAAGAGTCATCCGTGTTTTAAAACTCAGTGGAGTTGTACATCAGAAAATCTTTGGAGAAACGGAAAGATGCGCTGCAAAATGAGCTACAGTCTGCCCTGCTCGCCGATAGCTTCACCGACATATTCAGGACGATTGGTGTCTTGCAGGGCGAGAAGCGTCAGGTAATGGGGCTTTAATATGCCGTGCCTTGTGCTTGTAACAGTCTTTGGGTGTATTGTCCTTGTTATGGTCCGCGTATTTGGTTTTATTTTTGCTTGTGTGCCCTTTAGGATCCACATTTTAGGTTTTATTTCTTCCTTTTATCCTCTGTGCATTATTGTAGCATATATTGAAAGTTGAGTCTGAAAACTTGGTGGCATGCTGTCACTGTACAGCCCCCCCACCCCGTGTTGTTGCTGGAGTAAGTTTACGCTTTTAAGAAGACTTATTCTCTGCGGTTTTCCAAGTTGTGCTTTTAAGCTACATCACATTTATAAAAACATATATATCTCAAAAGACTCACAAACACGTGAATATAGTAAACATACATTATTTTTAGTGTGCTGTAGTTTTAGTGGCTATTCAGTTTGTGTATTTAGGATGGGTCGGTCCAGGAAAGACCTTTTCTCAATTATTGAGTAGTTTATCACGGTGTATATCTGTGTTTTCTCACCAGACATGTATCACAAAAGAGTATAAACTCCTTCCTGACGTCATTGGATGCTGCCTACACCGTATGCTCCCTGTCATGTCCCAGATTCATGTCAGAGCACCGTCTAGCGGCATGAAAAGGCGTCGGTCCTTTTTTTGTTTTGTTTTTGCATCCACATCCGAGCAGGGCGGGGATTGTGCAAGACAGCGGTATCTGTTGCGACGGATAAGGATCCTGTGTGTTTATTTATTCTTTCTTTCCGTGAGGTAAACCATGAAACTTGGCGTCGTTTTGTTGTGCGAGGATCTTGTGTGTGGTTAAGTAAGTTGATCGTCCTTGATGCGTAAAGTGGGAGAGGTTTTTTCTTTCTTTATTTGGGGTGGGGGTGGGGGGTGGAATGGGGTTGATTTTGAAAACGTGTTAACAAAGTGGGATGCACACAGAAGCTGTGTGGGTGCTTCACATTTTGCCAGAACGTGATAAAACGTGTTTTTTCAGAGAAGGGAGAACAACGCGATTTTACTGATAATGTAAACTGATCGTTGATGGCACCATCAGCCGCACCCGGAGCACAACTCCTATAGGAGAGGAGCCACACTGCCCATCTGTATTCTGTTTTCATTACTGTGGAGTCAAGCATAGTTAAAAGCTAAAATGTCTGTATTTAAATAGTCTCCAGGAGCATTGTTATCGGGGCTCCTGCTGCTGTTTTTCCACTGAAGGGTTTTAATGAAATGTGTTGGATAAACAACAATTCTTTGTATATTTTACTTTGTTTAAATGTTTTTAAATCACTTTAGACAAGTACTATAAAATCTAATTTGTCATTATCTATTTATGTATGTGATCATACTATGATTCATACATGGCACTGTGCTGAATTGGAGACCTGGTTTCATGGATGTCTTTAGAATTTACACCTGATCAAAATTGTTTGTGCAGTCACATGTCACAAGAACAAAAACTAGTCAAATATCAGGTGGAATTGTTTGTTGGTTGTTGTTTATGATTTTTGTGTTCATCCTCTTTATTAGTGTATGGAGTTGGCGATGAAGGCCAAAGATACCTCAGTATATTGACATCAGACTTCCTCAAGATGGAGGATTTTGTGCCTTAATGCAGAAATGTTTGTACAGTAAATGTGGTTGTAAGGTCCAGGTTGTGAAGTAGTATTGAAATGTAACAATTTTCCACTTGCTGAAGATTATTGGAGCCATTTTAAGGACCTTTAGTCCAGGTCAGGTGCTGATGACCCCCTCCCTCTAATGGCTTTTCATGTAAATCTCTGGTATGGTGGTTAGCATAGTCTGACCTGTGTGTTTCAAAACCACACCATGTTTGTAACATCCCTCTTTGCCTTTAATAACATTGAACAGTGTTCATCTGTAGTTCAAGTGCACAAAAAATAGTGTGTTTTTTATTTTTGGGCTGTGTGTTTTGAACAATGATTAAATCTCAAATCTGTTCATCTCATTCTCTGGAAACAGATTTTACCTCTAAAGTACGTCTGAGGTCATGTTTGGCATTTCAAGGACAAGATTTGTCAGTTAGTGAATGTGACAGAGCTGATATTGATCTAAAGCTTGTGGCAGACATGAGATGGGTATCTTGTGGTAACTCTTGCTCTTTCTCTCTACAGTGCATCCGGTGCCAGCGTCGTCGCCATCGATAACAAGATTGAGCAGGCAATGGTGAGTTTTCCATACATGTTAAATGTGGTCAGATGACAAACATTCTCTGCAAGCATGTGCACAGTGACTTGTTTCATGAGTCTTCCAATTATCGACACTGACACAACCGTCTCAAAGACGATGAAGATAAAACTCACTTGGAGGAACATTTGGTGTAATAATCCATGATAAATTCCCCCTTATATTCGGTTCATTAAAGCTTCTGCATTTCCAGCTTTCTTTGGAAACCCCCACCACAAAATATTCAGTATCTCAGTATTGCCCATGCAGTTTGATTGACAGGTGACCTCTTAAAAATGTAGTTTCAAAACCCCCACGGCAAAGACACCTTAGTGCTAAAGATGTTGCCAAAAAAACATCACACTGTATTGCTTTAGGCTCTGAGATGACCTTTTCCTTTGTTTGTGGGTGGTATCTGCTGTGTTTTAAAACATATTTATGTGTTAGTTTGTGTGCTAATTTTAATTTCCCCTTTCTTGTCTCCTCCTTCTCTTTTTCAGGACTTAGTGAAGAGCCACCTGATGTATGCTGTTCGCGAGGAGGTGGAGGTGTTGAAGGAGCACATCAAGGAGCTGTACGAGAGGAACTCTGTGTTGGAGCGTGAGAACGCCGTGCTGAAGTCGCTGGCTAACTCGGAGCAGCTCGGCCAGCTCGTCCAGGGCAGCAGCACATCGTCGTCGCTGCAGCAGCAACACCCGCTTGTCACAAACAACAACACCCCCTTGGCTCACCACGAGGGGAGTCAGAGTGTCCAGCCCAACATCACCTCGGCGTGATCCCCCTGCCCCCAATACACACGCTCAAACACACACCTCCCACAGACAGGAGTGGAAGATCCTGTTAGTAAAGTCAACAACTACTACCGTCCCCTTAGTTCCATAAAGCAATATGCTCCATTTGAGGAAAAATCAACAGCGACATCTTTGTTTGCCACCAAGAGCCATGCTTCAGTGTGTGCACATTGCCATCACCGGGCCTTCACATTATTAAGACATTTACCACCCCTTGAAAAGTCTTATTCTGCCCCTGTGGTTGGCTGCAAGAAAGCTGAAGGAGGAAGGGCAGGGGATCCGGTGCACACCATAAAACTGCATTCTGTTCTTGTGCAGGAGACGGGGGTCAAAGGGCACAGAGAGCTCGATTTGTTGGGGCAACAAGTGGTGGAAGAGGGCAGTGCAACCCTGCGAGGGGCCTGTATGGTGACAAGGGTCCTGTAACATCCAGCAGGGACTGTCCTCCCAGTATCCCCCACCCCACATCACTCCAGGGCTGGAAGAGGCCAGGGAGCCGAGGGAGAAGTTGGGGAGAGGATTCGTCCTCCCTGAGCGGAGGAGGATGCTGGCGGACACCTCGGCTTGAGCGGAGCGAGTCGAGAGCCTCGGCTTGTTATATGCTGCAACAAAAGCTTGTGTTGTGTTCTCAGAGCCACCGTACTTTGACATGAATCATAATACTTTTTCATTAGTTCAGTTGTAGTATTTGCATTTATTTATTTCAGGGCTGCTATTTTCATAATGTAAATGAACAATGTCATGGAGATACTTATTAAAAACAAAAAAGAAACCTTTCTCTTTGGTCTTTTGGTATTTTAGAATCTGTCAGGTATTAAATTTGGCAAGTCTCCTGCAGCAAGTAGATCTCCATAAGTAGGCAATAAGTACCATAATAGAAATTCTTCTTCTCATGACATAGTGCTAACACTAAAGCCGAGCTTACATTAGGTGAAATCCAGGTTGAATGTATATTTTGTAAAGTGTAAAGTATTAAGAGCAAGGAGGGTTTGTACAGGAGAACGCCTGTTGTTAAGATGTGATGGGATGTTTCGATAAAGAAAATGATTTACTTTTTTTAGACTTTCTTTGTCAAAACGAAAAAACTAATTAATTTGGGGAATGAAAAGCTGTGAAAATTGTTCGACCTACTTTATAACCAAAGACGCAAAGCTGTGTAAGTCTTTTTTTTTTTTTTTTTTTTTTTTTCATTTTTAATGCACAGTCATATTTGTTTTCTACGCTCTCCTTCGCAATATTTTTTTTTTGTCACTGTTTTGCATGTTCTGCATGATCTATAATCAAACCACTTTCTTACCTCATGTTTTTATCCAGCACTTATTTTTCTGTCAAGCTGTCAGTCTGTGAATGATTGTGAAAGGATTTATGAAAGAGAAAGGGAACAATGGGCAGAGAGGGTGGCGTAAGTGGTTGAAGGGAAGAATAAAAAAATAAAAAAAGGCAAAAAAAAAAAGCATGGAAGGTGGTGGTGACGGATGGAGGGGAAGGGCCTTGTGCACAAAACATTAGTCAGAAAAGGAGCCATCTTTTTTTTTTTGTTTGTTTTCATGTAAATGCTGTGATGAATTTCATATGCAGAGAAAAGGTTTTGTTACATTGCAGAATTTAATGTATTTAATGAATGCAGCATTTAGATTTCGATTGTAGTGTACCAACACTTTGCTTACAAAGAAAAAAATAACAGCTAGACGACTATCTGCAAAAACAATGGAAACTATTAAACATTTCACACTTTAAAGCTGGAACCCAGTCGATTGTGTGTGAACATATTATGGGATGTCCTGTCTGTGTCACGTCTTTTGTGCCTCCTGTGCCGTCGTCTGCTGTTGTCGGGCGATACGGTTTCTTTCTCTGTGGCTCTTAGAACCAAACCAAAATGCTTGGTAATTGTACAATCGGTCATCTTTCTACATCTACAGGATGGACTTTTTGATTTCCTTTTTTTTTTTTTTGCAAATGGGCTTATTTCATCTCTCTTTAGAGTATTTGTTTCTGTTTTTCTTTTGTTTGAAGGAGATGCCGTGTACATGCCAAGTGTACTGTATGAAAGTGATCACTGAGCCTTGGAGAAAATATCTTAACAATGCCCTTGTAATGTGCTGTTCAAACTATTTTAGTTTTCAGTCAAAAATAAATTACTGTTTTATTAAGAGATTGTGTTCATGGTTTTTTTTATCCCCCCACACACTTTTAGTGACCATGAAAACCACTCACAACATAGTAAACATTACAATTAAAACATGGGTCTACAAAACATTGAATACTGATATTTTCAAACATATTTAAACATTCAGAATATTTTAAGAGTTTCTGACAAATGGGGTTGATATGCTTTTTTTTTTTTTTTTAAACCATAAGCAAACAGGTGTGATCATACAGGAATGACAATGAGGACATGTTTTGCAGAATAAATACTAAAGTGATTGTTACAAGGCCTTTTTCACAGCAGACATTCTATACTTGTCATAATAGGAAAAATACAGGTGTTACTAATAACATTCACAATGGTTTTGTGCTCTTAAGTGTCCCAGTGAGCCAGCATGAACAATACCGGGACCCTGAAACTGAAGCAGCTAAATGGAATTCAGCCATCATTATTTGTATTATTTAGACCTGTGCCATGCCAAAATTTCTGAATAAAAAAAATCCCATTGAAATAAAATAGATTTTGTTGTCTTTACATTCAAAAACAGAAAGCTTTAAATTGCGCCTATAATGTTCAAAATGGCAACAAAAATCTGACCAAAAACTGCAATATGTCAACATCTCCACATAAGTTTCCAGATGAATGAATTTATAATTAGGCATCTGGATAACTCTGACAACATAATTTCCCTATCACAATCTATAAAGAGCTCAAATCCTCTTCCCACAGTTTGTTAGAACAACAGGGGAGTGATAACGCCCTGTGGAATCTAATTGTTAGTTTGGAGGAATTTCTCCATGGGGGAAGTAAATAGTCCCTTTGTGTTTGTTACAGAAAAACTAAACAATTTCCTTTTTCTGAAGGAGGAAACAAAGTTAAAAAGTGAAATACCCATCCAACCTACCTACCTGTCATTTCACACATAAATTGGCGCTGCATACTTGTTTTTCATGCTTGTTTCAAAGGAACTCTGGCATGTAACTTGATGTCCTCCATCACCCCCAAGCTGACGTCCGCTGACAGCAGATGTAAATTTCACAAATGAAAGATCTCAATTCAAAATGCTGTTTTTATTGTCAGTGTCTGAATTGAGCAAGGAATAATATGTTTTATATATATCCCAGAGTCAACTGGCCTCTCTGTTTCTCAGTTTTCTTTCATATGAATTGATGAAATCTGTGCTTAATATCTTAGGTGTGTGTGTTTTAAAGTCATGAACTTGCAGTTCCTAAATCAAGATTAAATTAGTCAAATCACTTTAGCTCTAAGTTGGTTTTATGGGACAGCTTTTTTGAAATTATATTGATTACTCCAACTATTCTGAGCCTTCTTTATGAAACACCTCTCTGCTCTTTAATGCCTCACACCGTGTCCTTGTCAGGGGACACGGTGTGAGGCAACCATTGTCCTTAAATGTTTCTGTTCTTTTCTCTTTCCAGGTAGTGACTCAGTATTGTGTTTGGCAAGGACTCTCACATGTTTGTCACGTCCTAAATCAACCTGTGAATGCCATCCTTTGCTTTTCAAAGAGAACATCCAGCACGTATGATAACTCCTGTATGTCAGCAGCGAAAGGAGGTTGGCCCTGTGTTCAGTTTCACCACAGATGTTCTGCATGTGTATGTAGTCGTTATATAAGTTGGCTCATTCAGTATCTCTTTGTGAAAGTCTGCAGCTGTGAAGATAAAGGTGGGTAAATGACTTCAGGTAATGATGTGAAAATGTTGCAGCTTCAGACAAAAGCATTAAATAATCTCTGATCGTTAGTGATCACTACCAGTGACCAGAAGAAAATGCAACAATATGGATGACCTTATTCATTCCCACCTTCTGTCCCTTTGTTGCAGTGGCCTATTGACACAAATGATTGCCACATTTTTGAGTGGGAAGTTTTCAAGAGAAAGAAATATCAGCAACTTTCTAAGTAAGTGAGTCACAATCCTATCTCCTTCTTGCAAGCAAAGCAAGACTTACTAACCCTACTGACCCTTTACAATATGCTTTATTTCTCTCTCTTTTTTTTAACCTGTAATCTTAAAGTTACACATTTCTGTAAAATACAAAATAAATATAAAAAATGGGAATAAAATGAGAAGAAAAAGCCTCTGTTTTCCTTTAAACCTCCTCTGAATGTTTCAGGCATTCAGAGTTTGGTCAGCAGGGTGTGTTTTTGCAGACGAAAACACCAGCTTCCCTGGAACGCTGGTTTCTACGTTTACAACAGCCACCATGTGGATCCAATTTCCATTTTGGAATTTTACAAAGTTACATGTAATCTGATCAACTATCACTTAGGTCCAAAGAAAGGTGGAACGGCCCTTCTGGCTCCTTTTTATCCCACTATCAGGGTTGACTTTTGGATGGCCTTAGATTTTTGTTTGATCAGATTTTTATTTTATCATGTCAAATCTTATCAAACTTTTTTTCTGCCTGGGAATGAAACCTTGTGTTGTGTAATATGAACAAAAGAGACTTCAGAAAACTGTGACACTAGTTGGTGGATTTTGTATGACATGAATTCATCCTTTGGGCTAAATAAAGTCTTTTCTGAGTGTATTCTACACCACTTCTTTCTTTTCACTTGTTACATGTCTGCTAAACCTTCTGAATGCAGTTTTGACTTTCTTGCTGCATGGGACAAAACTATCAATTTCCATACTCCTTCATGAAGGAATAACATAAACATGCAAACTACAAAGGCTCCAACTGGCACACTGTTGCAAACTAAAAAACTGGATCAACCAGCCTTTGTGTCACTGTGACAACTTCTCCTATTCACCTTTTTTTAATAGATACAGTTACTAGTTCCTTTTCCAGATTTAAATTTTACATACAAAATCTCTTATCAATAGAATTAGTATTCATAGGCAAATCAAGACATTTTTGTTTAAATAGCACATTTCATTAAAACAAAACTTAATTACTACTTATTCTTAAGTAAAGAATCTGACTACATGTTCCACCACTGGTATTAGGAGATTGGAATAAGCAAAACCATCAAGATAAAGACATTAAAACGTTCCTATAAGGATTTATTCACGTATTGGTATTGCCCTTTAGAAACTCATCACTAGTTGAACATTTCAAGTTCAATTGAATTGAATTAAGTTCATTTTATTATATTTTATTTTATACTATCGTATAAAACCATTTCTTTTGGCATAGAAACGGCCTGAAATATTGCTTGCAAGCTTACTTAATTTGAACATTAATTCTCAGAGAAATGTACAGCTACAATCATAGGTGCCACTGTATTTTAACAAATTTTCAAGAGTAAGGAAATAAGATCAGATTTCCCCCTCTATGCAAAACATCCACTAGTAATAGTTGTGCAAGTCTCAGCATCAGCTAAAAGTTCTAAAGAATCTCAAGTGTAATATAATGTCACTCAGCACAGGGGAAGAAGGTCTTATGTAATCCCAGCAGTGATGTGTGCTTTCCCTGAACTGCTGACATTGTGTGTGTGTGTGTGTGCTGTGTAAGGACAATTACTCACTATTCAGTCACCAGCAACCACGCCTAGCAATTATTGGGGATGCGATTTACTGTTACAAAGCCCAACACTCTGCACTCTCCAGACTCGCCACTGCCATCAAGTGTTAAAACGTGATTACGTGGAATTCACAGACAAGACTTTGGTGCCATCATGTGGGTATGGTATGAAAGTGTTCTCTAAGGGGGAGGGAACAGCCAGGGGTTCTTTGTGGCATCCCCAGGTTAAATACATTATAGTTGAATTATTGAATTCACTAGAAATGAACAGTGAAAGAACAGAAATCTATTTTCTAATTACCAGAGCCCTGGTATTGTGCATGATGTAGCAAAAAATGTGCAATAAGGAATAAATTAAGTTGAAATGTGGGGAAAGAAATGGGGATTTAAGTTGAAAAAACAAAAGTAATGTTCTTCATGAGTAAGAAGATGGAAATAATTTAGAGACAGTTGAGAGATTTCAGTTCCTTTGAGTATATTTTGACTTTGATTATCATGGAGAGAACACATTAAACATATGGTGGATATGTGTAAGTTATATAAGTTATAAATGATGAGATGCTGTTTAGGGTTGGACTGGTGAGCCGATATTGCATTCTTGAAATATATACATGTAGCTCTAATTAGATCAAGGTTAGATTATGGGAGTGTAGTTTATGGATCAGCATCAAAACCTGTACTTAGATGTGTAGGATTAGATGTGATCCAGGCCCAGGCTCTTAGATTATGTATGGGAGCAGTAGGGACTTCAAATGTGTGTGCCTACAAGTCGAAACAGGAGAAATGCCACTGTGTTTGCGTAAAACCCCCCAGCTCCCAGTCAACTATTGGATGAATCTGAGAGGTCATGGAAAAGGTCACCCAACCAAAAGAAGTGCTACAGGCCTGCTGGGAAAGAGAGAGATATGGTGGAGGTGTAGGAGTTAACTACCTCCAGAAGATGGCAGCAATGCAACACCATGGACGCCAGCTGCTGTTTAACCTCTAAGAAGAAGAAGGAGGGCCAACACCACCACCCACTTGCTTGTGATAGGGTTGTGCGGCCTCCTCTGTTTTGATTCACATCTCGGACGGAGAGACAGGGAAGAGATGGCGGAAGACTGGAAGTCCGGGTGACTATTTCAAGCCACCCTACTACTGGGATAAAACTCCGTTGTACTAAAATAGACAGAGGGAGTTATCGGGAAAGCTGGCAGCTTTGTACGGTACTCGATTCCGCCCGGATGACATGGAGATCTTGGCGGAGGGAGAGGCGGAGGAGCGCAGGTGAGTGACAGCCTGGGATGGGCTGGTTAACTTACCCGGCTAGCTGTGCTAAGAGTGACTGTGGTTATATGCCTTAAACAACAAAACTAGAAACTGTATCACTGAGAACATACTCGCTAGTTAAACAAAGACGACCAGTAATGCTTTTTTGGAGCTGCGACTCACTTAAACTGAGCTACTGCAATAATGTTATGTAGCTAGCTAGTTAGAACAGTGGATTACTGACGCTGGAGTGCTAGCGGCAAAACTAGGCTAGGCTAACCTGGCATGTCAAGGTTTGACAACTTGAAGCAAACAACATTAGGTTAGCTGCGATGCTTGTCAACCTTTATAATATCAAAGTCAACGGATTGACTAATTACTGAAAGTTTGGTTGCGTTAAAGCAATTCGCACATTTGTTAGCTAACCGCTAGGGCATTTACTAGCACTATCGCCTAGCTAGATTGTGCTAACAGCTAGCGCTAGCTGTCAAATCAAGTTGACATCAGCGAGGTTCTGCAGGCAGGATAATTATTCACACACTAATAATAGAAAGTAAAAATCCACAATTGGGTTTAAAATATTGGACAATTTACACAAACTGCCAGTAAGTTTGACATCCGAAAGGACACATTGTTAGCGTTCGTTGAGTAGGAGTTTTGTTCAAGAGGAAATAATGCACAAGTAAACACATTTTTTACCGAGTAGTAACAAGAGACGCTAAAGTGACCTTTCAGTCTGAACACTGCACATTCAATACACTCACTGGTATATAGTGTAGAAATCCCTGCCTTGTTAGGCCATACACAGGTGATGGGGATGGTTGGCATTTACACTAATTGATAGATGAGCAGGGTACACTATGATAATTGAATTTCTCCAAGAGGGATTAATAAAGTATAAAATCGGATTTGGAGGCAAGATTGTGTAAACAAATCTGTCTCGAGGCTTCTCTAGTAGAACACACACACACACACACACACACACACACACACACACACACACACACACACATACCTAACAGAGAAAAAATAATCCTTAACCTCAACAACCTCTATGAGCCTTGTAGAATTTCACTCCATGATGTCCAACACAGACAGACACACACACACACACACACACACACACACACACACACTCTCTTAATGCGTGACACACGTCTCTCTTGTTGCATACTGTAAATGCTTCATGTTCTACAGTATGTGAAAAATGTTCTCTAACCTGCAGCCTCCCTCTTTCCATGTTTCATGATTTGATTAGTTAGCTCGGTAGCTGAACTCACTGCTGATTTATGTGAAAAATACTTGTTGTGTTCATAAAAGTGCTAGTCATAGGTTTCATAGCCATTACCTGTCAACATTGTCTGCATCCACTTCTCTGTCCTAGATGACAATTATGTGTGTTTTTTTTGTTTTTGTTTTTTTAGAGAACTAAAATAATTAGCAATTGTGGGTTATTCACTTAGGGTACATGACTGCAGTATCTAAATCAATCTCACACAAAACAGCACTGGTCTTTTGGTGTCCTGGATTTATTTTTGGACTTTCATTTTATTTGATCTAGAACAAATGAACAACAGGTATCAAAGCAAATGGAACAAAACAAAACAAATCTGGGCACATATAGCAGTTAACCTAAGTTAAATAAGCCACACCAATAAAATAAGGACAAAAAAATGGGGGCTGAAAGTTCGACTTCTGCATAGCTTCCACATTGTGTGTCCCATAGAGCAAGCATACTAGCATTTCCTTCAACCCCGTGGGCCAGTGTGCATCACGTGACTGACCTGGGAGTTGTAATTACATGATTTGGCCACTATGTCAAATTGGCTTCAAATCCTGGCGTACTTCCTGGGGAATGGATTTAAGAACACACCACATGCTAAAGTATAGCATAGTATATACTGTAATTATCAGATGACCACTTAACTGATCCCATACTCAAAGAATACACCCTCAAGGGATCGGTACCCCATTGCTGCAGTTGCTCTCATTCTCAGTAGCATTCAGTTTGACTGCTGACTTAGGGGGGAAAAAGAGGAAGTCCTGGATATGAGCCAGCGCTTTATGGCTCTTAGGGAATGTGACTTGATATAATTTTTTTTTGTATCAGACACTTTTGGAGCTGCAGCTTTCCATGGCTGTATCCTAAAGATAAGGTTTGACTCCCTGAACTCCTCATCGACCATTATTTGTGGTTTGCAGTGTCTTTTTGTATCTGTCTATTTAGGCCAGGAAGTGGTGATACTGCTAACACATTTATTGATGGTCAGCACTCTCTGTTAGTCACTGAGTTCAGAGTTAAGCTAGGTTATTGAAACTAAAATGCTGAATACTTAATTTTTAACTTTGGGAAAAGTATTCTTGTTCATGTGAGTAATGATTAAAGCCACAGCACTGCTAACACCAGCACTCCTTTACCTACTTCCTCATTCCTAAACTTCCTCCCTCACTCTTTCCTGCTACCCTGTTTTCCCTACAGGAGGGAGCACTGGAAGCTGCTGTCCAGCCTGAAGACCACAGTGGAGGGTCTTGTGTCCACCAACAACCCCAATGTGTGGTCACGTTACGGCGGCTTGCAGCGGCTCCACAAGGACATGAACAACATCCTGAGCCATGGACTGAAGAATGAGCAGGTCAGAACTCAGGAGATCTGACTGGTACCCCTCTCCTGTTTGTATTTATTTGTTATTTTGACCAATCTGTAAACAGATTACTGATCACTCCCTCCCTGTGTGACCTCCAGCCATCTCTGGCAGATTTGCAGGTCAAAGTTAAAGCATTTGTTAAACGTTGACCTGAAAATCTGCATGGTTGGTTGGTCAATAGAACAATTTGTGTTCGAACACGGAGGAGTCATTAATTCATAATGTGTCCCATAACCCCACAATACCACACTACCAGACAACAAACTGTAGTACTGGTCGGCTCAATATTTCCAGATTACCCATGTTACACCTGTGACAGCACATGTCATTGACAACCTAGATACAATAGTAATTAAGATAAGATAATCCTTTATTGATCCCCCAGAGGGAAAGTTGGGTGTTACAGCAGCACAAAGACAGATATAAATACAGATAAATAAATAAAATAAGGTGAAATGTAGATATAGTACGACATACTGTAATGTTCAGTACGTTTCTCACTTACCCTCAGGTTGTCAGGAATGGGCATAACAATATATCCCATGCTTTACCAATGTAGAGGGTAATTTCTTTTTACATTTTGGCAAGTATGTACATTATCAGACAGGTATTACCAGCCTTTATCATATGACTACTCTAAAATACAGGGGGAAACGGTTCGCTATGGGACGCACTCCCTCTCTATAATGGCTTATTGTGTTTATTGAAGCTGGTATTCTCTGTAACTGGGTCATGCTAACAGCTGGCCTTATGTTGCAGGTGTACTACAAGCAGAGAGACTACTGGCCGTTTGTGTGGTGTGTTCGCTACATCAGCCCCGACCTCGCCTCGCACGTTGAACAGGTATGGTCACCGCCAGCCAACAGGCAGGGTGGTATGTAAAGACTTTCATGTTTAGTCAGCACACAAATCTCAAATTTATGTGGTCACATACCTAAACATTGCTACCGTGCTCTAGGCTACTATAAGTTCTAGTGTTGTAGCATCACTGATGTCTCTCTTGAACATAAAGGAAAAATAAATCGATGACAGGACTGATGAAAAATGTCACTACACAGCTAGTTTTATTTATCTCCTAATCATGAGTCATCTTGTTGCTTGGTTTGTTTCACAGCTTAAAACAGTATTGGAATTTTTGAGAACTTTTCAGGTTCCATATTTACTGCGAGAGGAGGCTGGTATGTTTCAGTTTTGTAATTCATATTCACACACAACAAATGATGTGCCTCTGCATTTTATTCATTTACACAACCTATAACTGCTGATTGCATATTTAGCAATGTCTCATTCCACTCATTGCTCACTCTGTTTAGACTGTCAAGCCTATTGTCTGCATCACAACGTGTCAGACCCTTTTCTATCTTACAAAATGGGCTTAACGGGGCTGCACACAAACAGCAGTATGTTTGGAGTAAATAAGATTTGGTTCGTTAGAATTAACAGTGATAACCACCGAGGCTGAACTGACAAAGTGCCACCCACAGAAATGTCAACCACACAAAACCCAAGGAACAAGATCCCATGATACTGGCTGTCATGATGTTAAATTAAGAAACAGCGTGGACAAACAAAACAAATTAGGACATTTTATTAGCTTCAATTAAAATGTGTCGTTCTTTATATTCAGATAAATAGCGTTTTGTCACTCTGCTGTTTGCACCCCTGCCAGCTTCTTTCCCATCTACCTCTCCTCTCACAATATGCTTCTATTTCTCTTGCTTCCTCTCTCTGTCGGTCCTCAGTTCAGTCACCTGGAGCCGGTACTTACCAGCGGGATGCAGAGCGCTGGTGAAAGCTACAAGGCTGAGCGCTGGCTGCTTCACAGCTTACAAGTTCACATGCTGTCGGCGCAGCTGCGACCTCTCCTCCGGCATCTGGGACATACACGTAAATACTATAATGGTGAGTTTCACATTAATGGTTCAGTTTAATCTAGAAGACATTGGCGTGAAGTGTAAACTAAAATAAGAAGCAGCTAAGTTACTTTCTATTACCCAATTCCCTCATTGTCTGTTCTTGTATGACTTTCTCTCCTCTCTTTCATTTTCCTCTTGGTGTATTCACTCACATCCCACTAATGTACTGTCTCTCTCATTATCTTATCTCCTTACCTCTCTTTATCTCCCTCTTTCTCTTTGTATCTGTCTGTCTATTTCTGCCTTTCAGGTGATGCCTTTCTGCTGAGCGAGCCCCACGTGATCGCCATGTTCCAGTGTCTGGAAGCTGTGGAGCAGAATAACCCCAAACTGCTGGCCCAAGTAGACACGGTTGGGGTGGGTCTCGTGAAATAACTTCAGTAAAGTCTGTCTACATTTATATCTCCATTATCACTTTGTTGTTAATCTTTTGTTTATCACCTGTTTATGAATTGTTTTAGTTCATGACTTGATGGAATTGATCTCTATTTTATTTGTTTTTACTTGCACAAATGTGTATTTATTACTTTCTGTTTTTGACATTGCGTTTTATCACTGTTTTTCATGTATTATGTTTGATCACTGTAATTATGCTAGAAACATATTTAAAATCTATATAAATAGTCAGAATTGTGGTTGTTCAGTGGCAATCTGCTGTTAAACATTAGAAGAGAAGGAAACAAATAATGATGCTAACACCCTCTTTATCAGTCTTTGAAGAGTGGTGTAATTTTACCCCACCTGTCGTACCTTCCTGTTTAGGGGGCCACTCAAAACATCTTAAGGATATTTGGCATTTAACCTTGCATTTTTATCTCTCCCATGCCACCCTCCAGCTGTCCCCTCTGAAGGGCCCACCATGTCTGGGCCTGTTGAAGAGCCAGAGCCTGTGTGTGTTGCCGGGGGCTGGAGGGGCTCCCAGAGGAGAATCTCTAAATCGCAGACTCACCACATCCAACTGCTCCCTCCGAGAAGCAGTAGCCACCAGCCACAACTCTGGGAACACTACGGGAGTCAGATCCCAAAACAGCAACAGCACAAGTGAGGAAAAGGGTTGAAGGGTGACAAATATAGTTTTTCAGTGGGTTTGTGGCTTTGTCCACATTATGCTTTTAATGTGTAGTTTCTTCTGATTCAGTTGAATGCTTAAAGACGCATACGTATCATACTGACAGTTCTCATAAGGCTCAACTTAATGTGCTGTAATAATAACTCAAGGTAGGCAGACAACTAGCAGCTGATCTTTATTACTTTTATATAAAGGTTCACATTAAGTAATGAATTTCATTGTCATGTATTTTTATTTTATGTATGCCCAGTAATGACAACAGGTTCACATGGAGCACACTTTAGGTCATGGGGGTTCAAATCTGGAAATTTGTTGTTACAATATTTTGCCACATCTGTGGTTTGTGGTCGATTTTTAGGAAAGAAATTTACCAAGGTCATTCCACAAAATGATTTCAGATCTCCGCAAACAGTTTAGTGTTGGACCAGACTTCATCTATTTGTCTCTATTTAAGTGAAGGATTTTGAGGTTGTACATTGAATGAATGATCACGATTCTGTAATCGGTACATACAGGGATATAGGGGATGGGGTTGGGGGATGGCACTATGAATGCACTACAGTTTGTATGTGAATAGGCTGATTGACTTAACCATACAGAGGCCTGATTGTTTGTAGACTGTGTCAGCTATTGAAGCATGTGTTGATACAGCTTCCAAAACTAAATGTCCCGAACTGACTGTCTGGAGTTGTTTTCTTAAACACATTTTAACATTATTGTTACTTTTTTGAATTATAAACAATCTGTACGATGACCCTTGTCCATTCCAGCAAAGCTTGAGCAGGTGAAAGGGAAGTGACAGAGAAGCATGCCTGTGAGCTTAGTTATTATTATATTCTTTTGAAAATGTTTTTGTAAAAGCTTGTGTCTCAGTCCATCTCACCTCGTCTACCTGTTCTGTTACAGGCACTACCTCTCCAGCCAGCAGCCTGGGAGCCCCCTGGGTGTGTGTGTCCAGGCCGGGGGAGAGCGAGCGGGGTGCGACGCCCCCTTCTGGTCCCGTCTCAGTCCCTTGCATCTCCCTCACAGAGTCCCCCTTGCCCACCTCCCTTCCGCCTGAGGTTGGGGACTCCGGTGATGGCGACTATGACGATGGTCCGGAGTACCTGGCCATTGGTAACCTGGGGCAACGCAGTCGCCGTGACTCCCGAAGCTCCACCCACAGCAGTGAACATGGCGAGACCCAGAACCAGTCCCTGCAACGGGGTTCTCTGGCTCCGCCCCCACCCAGACGCTCATCTTTCTCGGAGGGCCAGAGGGTGCCGGGACGGGGGTCCCGAGGACACACACGCTCGTTTTCTGACACGGGGGTCAGTCAGAAACTCAGGAACGGTAAGTAAACTTGGAGTGGAATATAATATTTAGTGAAGTGGTGAACTTCAGCTTTAAACAGTTATTAGTTTGTTTATTTCTTCCTCAGTGTAGTGACGGATTGCTTTGTGCGGCATGTTCACAGACTAAAAGACATCATGGTTTGTAGTACTTGTAGTGATCAGTTGAAATCGGCAGGTTTTGGTAGCATGTTTCTTTTTTGGGGGGGAGTTTCCAGGATTAAATTGCTTCAGCTTCTACCTGATTAACAATTCCTTTTTTTGCACAATGTTTTGCTCTGTTGGATGTGGCTAGGCCATCTTATTTCTCAGAAAGGTGCCCACCACTTCCTGTCTGACTGTTTTAAATGTTTCCAAAGTAACATCTATATTCTCTTAGCTCACCGTTTCCCTTCTTGGCTTGAGGTAACTTTCTCTCCTTCTGCTCTATCTCTCTCTTCTCTCTCTTTTTACTGTTTGTGCGAAGGAGGGGGCCACCGAAAAATCACCATAATAATAGAAGATCCGGTAGCAGGTTGGCAGTGCAGTTCAACTGTGCTCCATCACTTGACCCCTCCCACCCCCCTTTTTGTTTTTCCTCTGCATGCTGATGAACTCTCTTCATCCCTCTCATTTCAAGTCTTGCCTTCAGCTCACAATACGTGCTTTTGGTGTTTGACGTTCTGTTTAAGCTGTTTTGGTTTGTGTTACTTGGGTCAAATTGACGTGATGAGGCCATGAATGACTCCTTTCATTGTTGTTAGTTTTTGTTCAATCACACATTTTTCATGACCTATCAGTGTTTAATTGAAAGTATAATGGAAGTTATATATAAATTGTGTGTAAATGTGTTCATTTCATTATAGTTACGCTAGTGATGTCCTGATAGGCCTGCAGGCATTGTCATTCACAGTTTTCCCTAATACTAAAAGTTTACAATTCAAGTGTAAAATGTCCAAGATGAAACAAAGCAGGTGTTTTCCTGTATTTGGTACATTGTACAGGATGTGGGCATACTGTAAATAAAGCACAGCTGTACAGTGTAATGCATTATAAGCTTAATTCTTCAAGTAAAAGTAAGAATTGGATCACTCTTCTCTACCTACTTATAAATAGAAGTGTTTCACTTCTGTATCAATAAAAGGTCAGCAGTCATATTTTTGTTTCTGCACGCAATAAAATGAACCATCTCCGTAGATTTTATGGATAGTTTGACACAAACACAATGATGAAATCAAAAAACAGCTTTTAACCTGCTTTGTGTATGAATGATGACGCATGTTCCCATCAATTTTAAAGAATTCATGACTGATGATTTGTGGCATTTAGCTGATAAGAGGCCCTTAACATGGACTATTTGGTTCTTAGAATCTGCAGGGGATGGCGGTATGAAGGACTACAGCCCTTTCTCATCTCAGTGCAGCGATGCCAGCACCCCCAGTTCCCTCTACATGGAGTCTCGTGAGTTTTCTGATTTTCTATTTGCAATACTTAAAAATGTGCTTTTACACTACACAAAAAAAACTTTGCTCTTATCCTGTGCTTGTTGGACGTTTAAGGAAGATGTGAGCCAGAGAAAGTCCACAGCAGACTTAGATATTGGAGGAAGTTGGCCAGGAAAGCTGACATGAAATGTTTCTCGAAGGAGAATAAGTTTTCATTTCCTGAACGTGAATGTAGTCAGTGTGTCAGCTGATCCATAAACGTGACACTCTGGACCTCAGCTGGAAGGTCAGAGAAAAGTTGATGTTTTATTGGCCACACTATTTATAGTTTAGTTCAGCTTTGCTGACTCGGTGCATCTGATTTTAGACAATATTCTGATAACATGCAGTTGGCTTTTGGCAAGCTCAGAGCATTGTATTTTGTTCAGTTTCTATCATGTGTTTTTGAGACAATAAAAATCCAACAGGAACACACTTAAGTGAAGTAAATACAATTTATTTTTCCTGTTTCTGTTTTGTGTATTGTTGTCATGTATTTTCTTCAGATGGGTCCCAGTGCAACAGTGTTTCCGATGGGATGTTCAGGAAGCCGTCCGAGGGTCAGAGCCTCATCAGTTACCTGTCAGAGCAGGACTTTGGCAGCTGTGCTGACCTTGAGAAGGTCAGGACTTGGTCCATTTTAACTCCTGATTAATAATTCCGACTAGCATTGGTGCTGATTGATCAGTCAATCAACTCTTATTATCTACACTTTTAATACAAATTAGTGCAGTTCAGAGTGCTTTAAAAACGCAAATTTTGTTTAAAGACCACTTAAAATTAAGTTTTACAATTCTGCAAAACCTGTGCTAAATTAAGATTTAGAAAAAGTGAAGCGTTGAACTTATTATGTTGCGTGACTGAAAAGATTAGTCTCCTCCTCTGATTGATTCGTGCTTTTTTGTGTTCTGTAGGAGAACGCTCATTTCAGCATTTCAGAGTCACTTATTGCTGCCATCGAGCTGATGAAGTACAACCTGCGGCGTCAGGAGGAGGAGGGCGAGGAGGAGGGAGACAGCGACTGTGAGATTCAGCAGCTCAAACAGAAGATCCGCCTGCGGAGGCAGCAGATCCGACGCAGCCGCCTGCCGCCCTGCGCAACCTCCCAGCACAGTAAGGCAACGTTAGCAGCGTGGAGCTGTTAAATGGAAAAGTAGTCACCTGTACAGACACATGATGTTGCAGTCTTTTCTTCACATGATTCTTCATTGACTAAGAAATTATTAGTTGATCATTTACGAATTGATGGTCTTTTAATAGGGAATGTGCTTCCAGTTCCTAGACATTAGTTGTTGTAACTTTCATATGCTTTCTTCTTCAATTAGCACTAGATAAGTAAGTAAGTAAGTGCTACTTCCTCAGATGATTAGTCAAAGGAACTCTTATTATAGGAACTCTAAGTTATCGAACACAAATGTCTGTCCTTGAGGACTGCCCTACCAGCAGCTACAACCCAAATTTTGCTTTGATTTCAGTTTGACATGCCTGTGCTGCTAGCTGTTTACATTAATGTATTGTAAGGCCCATTAGTTTAGACGATACATAAAATTAATAAAGTTTAATTTGTTTAATATTTCCACATTTCACTTCATCTGGGACATTCTGGGATCTGTAATCTTTTGCAAAAGCATGTAAATTTATATGACAACTTGGCAGCTCATAATTGCTGGGATGATGAGAACATTTTGACATGTATTTTACTGATTTGAGTCTCAGGTTTTTTTTCCGTCTTGCTCCGTAGATTAGCCTCACTGCATCACAGTGTCATTTGCTACTGTTGATTACTGTTTTGTTTCTTCCTCTCCTGCAGTTTTCCACTCCACGGACAGTGGAGGCTCCAGGAGGAGCTCTCAGGACTCCTGCCAGGGCCTTTCTGACTCCGGTTCAGCTGAGGAGGTGGAGGAGTGTGAACTACGAGGTAGAGAGAGGGAATGAGGGAACACGGGGAGAAAAGAACAAAAGGAACTTGATATTTTTTATTTGTTTTTGAGTGTCACAATTGCTAATCAGTGAGACCAAACTTCTTTCATCCAGGCACACGACTGCACATTTTGTGTATTTGTCAGATCAGCTAGCATCTTTTTACTTGATGATGAACAGGCTACAGCTACAGAGTGATATGATGTGACACAGTCTTACCTTCCATCTGCTGTCAACATTCAGAAATTTGAACTTTTAACCAAAGTATTCACATCTACAATGGAAAAAGTATTGAATTTTTTAATTTGAAATGTGTACGAGGCCTCTGAAGAATTCATCATTTGTCTGTGTGAATGTGGAGTTTTGTTTCCGTTTCAGTCATAATTCATAATTCATAACCATCACCACACTTGCTTCATGTTGCTCACCAAGCATGTTGTGTTTTACCATGGACCATAAACATGGAAGCACAAAATACACAAAAGTCACAAAATGTTTGTGACTGTAAAATGTTTTTATTAGTGTTACTATTTAATACAGACCTCACAGTTATGTGAGTCGGCATATCTAGGTTTTATCTGGTCATGATAATTTGATAGGGTGTGTTTATTCTAACTAACATATTAAAATATTTGAACATGTATTGCTTTGATACTATTAACACGGGTTGTGGGATTTTATATGTGCATGTACATTATGTATGGGTTGTTTTAACGTGTTTGACTGTGTTTGCACTTCTCAGTAATGCGGCGTGAGCATACAAAGTTTGATGTATCTCGGGGGCTGTATAACTGCATGACTTCCACATGTACCGTATCAGTGCAGTATTCTGTGATGTTTGCCTGTGACACTGACACACAGCTCTGTGGAGTGTTGAAAATGTTTGTGCTTGTGGTGACGGTTGTGCTGAGTGTTAGTTTCTGTCTCTCAGATGGCTGTGAGGGTCAGTCCCTGCTGGCGGTGTCTCAGAACGGCCTCTCCCTGTCACTCGCCTCCCTCTTCTCAGGTATCTGAAGGCTGGACGGGTGGGCGAGGCTCCACAGCTACACACAGACTTTTTACTGTGGCGGGTGCTCCTCTGAGAGGAAGCTGATGGCTCCACTCCAAATTGAGAATTGCTGCTTTTAATCCCTCCTGCTAAACTGGATTGCACTTCCTCTTGCCATTTACAGTTTATAGCTTATTTTTTGTCTTTGTTTAATCATACCGATTGGCTCTGTACAAATCTTCCAGTGTACACAACTCTCAGTAAGTTAAAGACACTTTAGGAATCAACCTAAAAAATACCCAAACTATGTATTTTTCAACACTTTGTAATAAGATGTACATATATTCTTATTTTTTAGTAAATCTATGGACTGGCAGCTTTCACTTATTATTCTGCATGACTGTATGTACTTGCACTTGAGGTCATGCAGTACCAGGAACTGACTAAAATGGTAGCCAAAGAACTACACAAACTGTTTTCCCAAAGGCATGACTAAAGAATTATTTTAAATTAACAGTATATCTTTGGTGCTGTGCTAATGTGCAGGCTACGAACTGAGCTGATATCCAAACATCAGAATACTTCACTATATAATCACAATGAACAATAGCAGTGTTCAGTTCCTGAATTCATCTGATAACCAAACTTGAGAAAGGTGGAAATAAACACCATCCTGAGGCCAACTACTTACATTTCAAACTATTTTACTGTGTACCAGGCAGGTGATCAACTATCATTATGTCCCCTTTAAACTAATACTATCTAGCTGTTGAAAGAGTCAAAACAGCTGTTGTACTTCAGTGGCCTTGTTATTCAGATGAAAAAGATAATTTTTATAGTATGGCTCTCCAGTATCCTGCAAAAACAAATTTCTAAGCAGGACAGGGAGCACTGTAACTTTTTAGTCTGGAGTCGAGCCAGCTGCCTCCTCACCTCTTGGCTGTTTGTGTTGGTGCTTGTAGCTCAGTGCTTCAGGGTTTTGGTGGTGCGGTAGGACAAATGTGCCTGTACCTGTTAAGATTTTAGGGAGGCTCATGGGAGGAGTAAAGAGGAGTGATTTAGTGGCATTCTGCGGCAACTGGAACTACAGGGGTTATTCACTTATTCATTTATCTATTCATCCACCCCATTTTTCATTATCTCTAATGCGATTCCAGTGAGAATGAGGTGTGATTGCTGTCACATACACATCCTTCCACCTTGTTGTTTGTTTTAAAGTTTGCAGTCAACCCAATACTAGTTGTCTCTCTTTGGAAAAACCGGGGTTCTTCTTTGTGACGTCTTATGGCATACAGCAGAATTTAGCACCGGCAAAGTGATGATTTTATCAGGCTGTTTTGTCTGAGAACCATTCTGAACATTATATATCAATATAATATCACATTGTGATGCGGCATAACAACAGATATTGCTTGGGAATTTGGCTATGGTAATATTGTGAAATTGATAAAAATTGTTGTGTTTTCCAGCATCAAGTGATACATTTCTGTTTGTTAGACTGTTTCAGCTAATAATCCCGAATGATTTATATCATATACTTAATTGCATCCCTTAACCAAAATAACTTTCAAACTAACTTTAAACCTAATCGTAATCCAAAAGAATTGAACTAAAACTGAAATCTCTTTAAGCTCTCAGGCACCATAGCAGGATTTCCCAAAGTGTACCTCACATGAAACAAAGACCACACTCTGCTACTATTAAAATATATACGTTTTTATAAAATTAAACATTAACCTTCAAAGGATAAAGACACCATATATTTAATGAGTGTGGCTATTGTTTAGGTCATCATCTCTGCTAACTAAATAGGATCACGATGCGAGATGCGTCAAGATGTGGGGAGTTTACCACCTTGGCTAAACAAATTCCTGGGGGAAACCCTGCATAGTGTCTATCTCCAAACAGCAATTTTGGTTTAGATGTCACAGCTTACGGTGAAGAAGGAAAAAAAAACGTAATTGCATTCTTGCCTAATTCCAGAGATGAAATATTCCTCCTAATCTCAGTTACTCTACACTAACTGTGCTGCAATTGCACCTCGCTCCTCTGGACAGAAAATCACCAAAAGTCAGTTGCTGTGCCCTGTCCTGCTTGCCTCTCCTGTGGTTTCTTGCCATGTGCCACTGATGAAAATCATCCTGTACGTGTAGTATCGCTTTGCAGTAGTCAGACTGCCCGAACGGTAAATACAAATGAAGCCAGAGATTTATTAAACAGATAATGTCAGATGATCTTCACAGACTTATTCAGGCTTATTCATCTGATTAGTGTTTATGAAACTATACCTTCATTTTTTTTTTTTTTTTGCACATAAACAACAAAGGGCAGTTGTTGAACTGTGCAGCTCACTAACTTGCTTATCCAGCTCTTTGATGTTTTGTAAGAGCTGTGACTCACTGTAAACCCAGAAGGGCTCTGAGTCTAGTTTCATTTGAATGAACAAGAATGTTGATCTTCTGATAGAAAGAAGCTGTTGTAGACATACAAGAATTCATGCAGGTAGTCTCCTGTTCTACCAAACCTCTACTGCTTTATGTCTTTGCTTACATGTTGTTTGTGGAGTGTTGCAAGAAAATAAACCTTTGAATCTCTCTGGCTTTTCTGCATGCTACCTGCTAAAGTACATTTAAAAGATGCTTGAATGTGATTTGGTTTTTAGGGACTTTCACTTCAGTATCTTTGAGGAGAGGTTGTCTTCTTATATTTCTCTTAATTTCTCTCTCAAATCATTGAATGCTGCTAAGCTGTAGCAAAATAGTGCCATCTGACCTGTGGTGAGAAAAGAACACCATCCACCAGCCATCTCCTGGTTCATCCAAGTTCATCCATCATCTGACCGTTTTTTCCAATTTTATTACACAAGTATTAAGGATGGTTTAGTGTGTATGGCTGGGGGATAAAAAGGTCTTCTTCACCGTGTACGACTGGTACACTGCTCCTAATTGGTTAAATCTCTTTTTATTTGACTATTTTGTCTTCTAGATGCAGACATCAAGCGCAGCGTGAGCTCTAGCGGCAGGTCTTTTCTCAGCTCAGAGTCCATGTAAGTAACAGCCACTTCCTGTTTCCCTTCATGCTCTTGATAATAAGTAATCATAATAATTCAATGCTACATTATGTCAGCCTCTTAGGAGTGAAAGATAGACAGTACGTTATGTTCACTTGTTTGAATTTCTCACAGAAAAAAATAACACATTGGTTTAAAAAATACTCCAAGGACTTTCATCTAAACAATTTCTAATTTTAGCGGCAGTATGAACCACGTTGGGGATTTTCTGTCAGCTCTGTGGATTAGTGGCAAAGAGAAAAGGTTTGTGTATGTCTTATTTGGATTTTAAAAATGTATTCTGTCCTTCTTTGTGTATTTGCAGCTCTCCATCCTTCCTCCAGTCTAACTCAGCTGAGTCAGTAGCCATGGGTTTACTCAGGCAATTTGAGGGCATGCAGCTTCCTGCAGCCTCGGAGCTCGACTGGCTGGTCCCAGAACACGACGCTCCACAGAAGGTACAACATCTTTGTGGCACTCGTCCAAATACGCTCCACCTGCGATTCACACAACAAAACTGAATTTTGAAATCACTTGAAAACTTCTTTGCTCTCTCCCAGCTGCTGCCAATCCCCGACTCTCTGCCGATCTCGCCCGATGATGGTGAACACGCGGACATCTACAAGCTGAGGATTCGGGTCCGAGGCAACCTGGAGTGGGCGCCGCCCCGACCGCAGATCATCTTCAACATTCATCCCGCCCCCAAGTGAGTCCTCACCAGGTTTTACTTGCACTCGCTGACTTTCTAACTTTCTTTTTGTTCTTTTTTATTTTGTTGTTCATTTGTTTCTGTTTTAATCTGTCATTTTCGTGACACACACAGCAAAGTGCGGCTTAAATGTTTATTGTTCCTATGTAATGCCTATGGGATTTTAAATGATTAAGGCGGTACTTTTCTGGTTTAGAAGTGATAACAAAACTGTAACAATGTGGAGAAAAGGTCTTTTGGCATCCATGTCAAATACAGCTCAGAGAAAATGGCTTCCAAAAAGGCCCAGAGAGAAACAACATCTTGCTTGAAAAATTGGAAACATTTATTTCTACTTGCTTGTGATATGCACAAATCAGCAAGAGCACACACAGAGCGAAAGACCAACATAAATGACTGTAATGTGACATGTTTTGAGCTCTGAAATGTTTCTTTTTCCAAGTAAGGTGTTTCCAACTGTCTTTGTGTCGTTTGTGGTCAGACCGCTGTCCTCACTCTTTGTCCTACAAAGTATATGTTGCTTACATGCTTTCTTTCCCTGTCAGGAGGAAGATACTTGTGGCTAAACAGAACTACCGCTGCGCTGGCTGTGGCACCCGCATTGACCCAGGTATGACCAGCATTTTTTCATGTTTTTGTTGTAAGGCATTTAAGTTTAACATGCATTTGAACATGTTTCCATTAATCAAACAGTATCAAAACACAGAATCTATTGTCTGTTTACATTTACAGTTTCACTTCTTGTTTTTGATTTGATTTCACAACTATGAGACTTTTTTCATTAGCTGCCCCAAATCTTGGTGTTTTCCTATGGCGTTTCCCTTTATGTATGTTCTCAGTCACAGTATCGTTCCAAATTCTTACCTCTACCCCGCTTGTGTTTCTGCTGCCTGTCCACACTTCAGATTATATCAAGCGACTGCGTTACTGTGAATACCTCGGACGTTACTTCTGCCAGTGCTGCCATGAGAACGCCCAGGCGGTGGTTCCCGGCCGAGTGCTGAGGAAGTGGGACTTCAGCAAGTACTATGTCAGCAACTTTGCCCGGGACCTGCTGAGCAAGATTGCCGGAGACCCGCTGTTCAACCCCAATGACATCAACAGTGGCCTGTACAAGAAGATCAAAGCTCTGGAGGCCGTCAGGGTGAGCGCAGAGGCAGCAGAGAGATGTTTTTACCAGTAACTAGTAGGGACTCCAACCACAATAACCAGTTTCAGTTCTATTTTTAACCGCCAGTCGTTCGCTGAGCATGAAGTATCCTAATTGTAAAATAGTGACCGATTTTGCTGCTTAAAATACTCAAATTATCAGGGTGGGAAACCAGAATGAATACAGCCATTTATGCCCTTGATAACAAACAGTAAGGTGAAAAAAAGGCATGTAATCTCTAATCCCCTCAGAGCCCTTGCTCAGTGGCCAAGACTCTCTAACACAGACAGTACCGTGTTTACAATTTAATCATCAACCTTTTCACTTTTGGCTGATAGTCTATAACCACATTGTAGAAAAGAGTTGGTCTCAGTTCTTTTAGTGTGCACTAAATTAAGTTTAATTTGGAATTCAGAGCTTGGCATGTCCTTATGTGCACAGCAGTGCTAAGTTATGTGATTAGATTACAACATGTATTAAACTGTATGTCTCTGTGTTAAAGTAACAGGATGTTTTTGTCCGTTGTGTTATTGTTTAGGTTTTGAGGGTGCAGCTGTTTCACATGAAAAATCTCTTCAAGACCTGTCGCTTTTCTAAAGAGTAAGATGTCAAGTTGTGCATGTTTTTTTTTTTAGTTTCATAGTAATTTCAAAATCGTTGTGCGCAAAAGTCTGCTCCCCTGCAAAGACGGACCTCACCTGTGTGTGTGTGTGTGTGTGTGTGTGTGTGTACCTCAGGGTGCTGGACCAGTTCGACAGTCTGCCAGGTCACCTGACCGAGGACCTTCACCTCTTCTCCCTCAGTGACCTCACTGCTGTGCGCAACGGTGATCTGACTCCTCGAATGAAAGAGCTGCTTAAGCTTGGCACCACGCATGTAGCTGGCTGTGTGGTAAGATAACCACATGCCTTCTCTTTTAACATGGAGAGTTTATCTGGTTAATTTATTCCAGTGATAAAACACACAAGTGAAATGTGAAATGGGCTATCTTGTAGTGTCAGGAACTGTTGTAGTGTCAGCCAGAGATTCCCAGCTTAATCAAATGTCTGCTTTTTCTGTCACTTTTGCTTCGATCTCCCTCAGCTGTGCCAGGCGAAGGGTTTTGTGTGCGAGTTCTGCGGCAACGACAAAGACATCATCTTCCCCTTCCAGCTGAACAAGTGCCAGCGCTGTGAAGGTGAGCCCTCTCTGCTGCTGGCAGGCCTGGGCGGCTTAAGAGCCCCTTCCCTCCACCTCTCCATTCCACTTACCTGGAGAGACTGGAAGATCTCCAAAACTCGTAGGCTGGCAAGGACCCTCTTCCAAGACAGGAAAGAGGGGGAGGGAGGGGAGGAAGATTTAGAGCTAGATGTGGACCAAGGGGTGAAGAGTGGTGAGGAAAGGGGTGACCCAGCAGAAAAGAGACAGGGAAGAGGGGCAGTATTTCAAGCTTTCACTCCTGGAAATCTGGTGAAAGCTGTCTCCAGGAGTAAAGGCAATGAGGAGGAGCAGGAGATGACGGGAGGGACAGAGTCAGAGAGGGAGGAAGAGACAAAGTGTGATAAAGGCGGAGAAGAGGGAGGAAATCATCAACATGGGGCGGTATATAGCAAAGAGAGGGCAAAGAGTAAGGAAAGGGGAGATGGGCATGCAAGAAAGGAAAAAGTCAACTTATTAAAGGTTCTTCACATAGACAGACTAAAGAACAACATCTCTAAAGGAGACAGAAGGGACAATGACAGTGAAACATGCAGCAGCATGGAAAGTCTAGATGAAGTAGGACAAGAGAGGAAAGGACGTTGGATGGTATCTGGGTTAGCGAGTCTTGCCAAGGGTTTCACAAAAAGAGAGATAGAGGATGAAGGGAAAACAGAACAGAAAGAGGAAGAAAGATTTTTGGAGAAGGTAATGGGAACCGATGAGGAAGGAAAAGCTGGAAGGGAGGCTGAGGATAGTCATGACATTTCAGACAAAGGCCAAACAGAGGCACCTGACATAGAAAACGTAGAGAAATTTACATTTCTGAAATTGTTAAAACCTCCACAGCTGTTGGCTGTTTTCTCCGGAGGGAGGAGCAGGGGAGAGGAGGATAGAAGTGGGGAGAGTGATGGAAAAAGAGAGATGGACACTGAGGAGGAAGAGCCAGCCACCATAGCCCAGACTAACTGGAGAGGTCGTAAAACTCGCAAAGCCAGGAGAGTAACCAGAGGCAGGAGAATAAGAGAAGGGACAGATAAAGAGTGCACAACAGAAGGTGGAGAGAGTGCAGCGATAGATGCTGTGAGAGGTGGAGGACAAGAGTAAGAGCAATACAAAGCGAAGATATACAGTATTTCAAGCTGCAAAGGGTAAGGGATGCTGTGTCCTTGAATTGAAATGAATTAGTGAACATGAGAAGTTATCTGGGTCAAGCTAAATTGCCGAAAGGTTAATATTTGATGGATCTGCTGGATAAAACAGCAGCTTGTATTTGTCCAGATACTGATGACTGATAAATGTTAACTGAGGGCTTCCGGATTAGTTAACCTTATTTAGTCATATCAAGCAAAAGTGAAAAGAGCTTTTTTAGGTTTACAGTGGTTTTATTTTGTCCACTCCACTCTTGTTTCACATGTTTTAGCAGTGTTTATAGTCTGTAGATTTTAAATAGTTCTTTTGCAACTTTGGAAATATGCTTATTTGCGTTCTTGCAGAGAGTTAGACGAGCGAATTGATACCACTCTCATGTCTATACGGTAAATATCACGGCTGGAGCCAGGAGCTGCATAGCTTAGCTTAGCATAAAGACAGCTAGCCTGGCTCTGTCCAAACTAGGTAACAAACTCCACCTAACAGCACCTCTGTAGCTCATTAATTAACATATTATATCTTGTTTGTTTAATCCAATATGTTTTCAAAAAAACCGAAAGCATAAAAATGACATGTTGTTGTGTTACGGGGGGTTGTGAGCTGCATTGTTTCTTGATTGGGTGCTGTGACTTCCTCCTGGCTATAACTTCATATTTAGCAGACAGATACGAGAGCGGTATCGATCTTCTCATCATGGCTTTCCAAAATGTTGAATGCCAAAATGACTATTCCTTTAAGTATTTGAATGTTGTAAAAATATAAAACCAGATTAATTGTGCACTCCCACCTCTATGTTTCTGCCCACCTCTTTGATCTAACCTTTCACAACCTTTCACAACCGTCTGGTGGTTTGAAAAATTTTGCACACTTATTCTTCTACTGTTCTCGTTTGGCTCTGAGCTCCTTGCACTACAGTGGTGTTGGTATTTCTTGGCTTTGGTTCTGACGTTTACACAGTTGCACAGAACTGGTGGAGGGTAGATATTTGGCAGCTATTTGGTGGTGGATGCCTTTGGCTTCGATTCCAGAGGTGTTGGTGTGTAAAGCGTGATGACGGATGACGCTGAAGCTGTCACCAGTGGTTTAGTTTCATGTCTTTTAGCTCTGTACTGCTTTTGTCTCGGCCACAGGCATGGCAAATGATACCATAGTGGTGTATCACTCATAAAGTTTGCAAATTTTTGTTTGGACATTTGTAAGTGTAGTCTGTTACACATGTTCCCCCTGAGCCAGTGAGGGAGTCTGTTTTTATTCTAAGCAAAACACTAAGTTCGCTGATTTGGTGGTGTTTCATTTAAATACAGACTCTTCCTCCGGTGTAGAGGAAACGTCGCCTGTTGTGCTGCCTCATCTGTGATTGTTTTTAAACCATTTGGTATTTATTTAAGGAAGAATGTCTTATTATGCGAGGTGGCTACATGTGTCAGAGTGAATGTGTAATTTATGCTTTAAGTTGCTTTTACATTTGCCTGCTATTATTTAAGCTTCATCTTCATGTAAACATGAAATAAAATTTTGGAATTTGAGTTGCCTGTCATTTCATCTGTCTTATCTATCTTTTTGTAAGCAGTCATGCCTATATGTTGGAGTAGAGTAGTTTTAGCTTTGGAAGAATGCGATCAGTCTGAACATGTTTAGGGTGTGGTGTGTTTCCCAGGATATCGGCTTCTTCACGTCCCTGCTTCCTCCTGCCTTCTGCCTTAAACTTCTGCGTCTTTTATACTCGCCTCTTCATCCTGCCTCCCTCAGGTCTGATTGTGATTGGCTATCTCATTGGCAGCAAACTGGTTTAACTGGTTACCGTTTGTGAACACTGCAGCATTGTTTGTTTTAGCAGATGGGAGCTGCTCCCTGTGCATTTGTACTGTAAATGCTTTGAAGTGTAACATCACTGACCCTTGTTTTTGTGATGTTTGGCCCTTTTCAGAGTGTCATGCGTGTTACCATCGCAGCTGCTTCCGCACAGGCAAAGACTGTCCTCGATGTCAGCGGCTGGCAGAGCGGAGAGAGAGGATGGCGCGCAAAAACATGGAGGAACAAGAAGACGAGGGAGGTGGGACCTAGTGCTGGTGACAGAAGAAACTCAGAGACAAAAGAAGATGAGCACAAAGCGACCGTGATTGTAGTGGCTGACCACCTCGCTTTCCATTCCAGTCCTCTCAGACCTGGGTGACAATACACGCTGCAAACAGATGTTTTGAATCTCAGTATATTGCCAGATGTTCAGGTTTTACTACATCAGGGCTTCAGTTGATTTTCAGATGCATTTAGTGTAAGCTAAGCCCCTTTCACACATGCACTTTATCTGTGAATAGCGGTAGTTTTTTGTGGCAGCGTCGTATTTGAATAGAAGACTAAGTCGATTTTCCATGAAAATTTAGTGACTTACAGAGAAATGTCTCAGGCTCCACAATTTTCGAATCAGGATTTATTGAAGGAAAAATTGCTTTAAAAATATTCTGACAGTTTTTCTTTAGCTCGACATTGGTTCGTCCTCAATATTTAATTCCTAAACTGATTATTTGATTACATTTCCCTGCACATAACAAGTAATAATGTAGGATTTGGAGATTGACTTTGGGAACACCTAGTGGCAGTATTAAAGAAAAACAGCAATCCCTGTTGCTCCAAAAATAAATTTTAAAATGAATTATTTTGGCAGCCTGTGAGAGAAATGAGAACACTTTTCTTCCTTTGTGTGATTATTTTCACAGAAAAAGTTGTGTGAAAGAAATCAACACTGAATTGTTCTGTATGAGAAATCATAAAAAGTGTGAATGACCAAACCTCTGCCTTACAGGGATATTTGACGCCAGCATTGCTGCAGTTACATGTGTGAAAAGGGCACTTTGTACCTCTGTGGTGAAACTAATATATTTTAGATTTAAGTAGATCAGAATAATAAGTACTTGCTCAGACTATTGTACCCAGGTTTGATATATTTCTCCTTCCTACAATTGCAGCTTCTGGCAACAGCTTCAACTCTGGTGAATTTATTGGCTACTGGCTTAGCTGAGTTTGTTTTTGTGATCTAAAATGGCAGGATGTATTTTAAAAAAAAAAAAAAAGAAAATCTAATTACGAGTAAAAGTTTAATTCTCTTTTATGATTTGACTGGTTTTCAGTGCAGATACTGTATTTGAGCAATCCTGCCCTTTATGTGGAGGTTTTTGATTTTATTTAGAAAATCCTGAATATATTTAACTAATTTCCTTTCTTTCCCCTGCTCCTTAATGTCCTGTTTTAAGCTATTTTAGTCACGCGTATGTGCCTCTGGAACCAATGAACTTAGACTGGTGGAGCTAGTGGAGTTACATTGGGAAGTTGAATTTATAGGCGGACTGGACTTCAGAAAGGGTTTTCAGAGTCAGTGTTGCAAATATTTTAAATGAAACTACAAATGCCCCATTTTTGTGCTGCTTTGTGTGAGAGAGTGTGTGTGCGCGCGCGTGTGTGTGTGTGTGGTTACTAGAAAAAGCTGTGTGAATAAGAGTGCTTGTGTGTGTCAGTGTATGTGCACACACGTCTACCTGCTGTACATGCAGCCATGCACATATGGTTGGCACCAGCCTAAATCAGCACTTGCCTGTTTTCTAACGTTGTAGGTTTTGGAATAATAGCGAGACTCCAGTTAATTGCACTGATCCTGTCTGTTGTTTTGGGGGGGCGAGTTGGGACGTCACTCTTTGGGGATTTTTCTAATGTTCGTTTCTAAGAACATGAACCTTGGCTGTGAAATGCTACTGTTTCTTTCATGAAGCTCCTGACACCTGGGTTGCACCACATTGTGAACGGTTTCAGTCCAAAATAAGAGAGAAAATAGTCAGTCTCTTAACATGTAGCAAAATCATTATCAAAATGCATTAATCACCTCTTCACCTCAATCACTGAAATTCTTCACATTGGGTGGGTTTTCTCTTCCAACAGATCTTATCAGTCTGGTACAGTGGTTCCTAAACGTATTGGCTTGTGACCCCTTAAAAGAACACTTTGGACATTTTGGAAAATATGTAGCTGGGGCCAGCAGCCAGTTAGCTTAGCTTAGCATAAAGACTGGAAACAGTGGGAAACAGCTAGCCTGGCTCTGTATGTAATCCGCCTGCCAGCATCGCTAAAGCTCACAAATTAACACATTCTATCTTGTTTGTTTAATTCAAATGGAAACTGACGTGTAAAAACATCAACTTGCTGTTTTATGGGGGGTTGTGTACTGACTCTTATTTCTTGGCCGGGACCAGTGACTTCTCTGTAGTTCCTTCTCTCTCTGGTTAAGATAAGCTAACAGGCTGCTGGCTCTAGCTACATACAAAGAGAGCGGTATCAATCTTCTCATCTACTCTCTTCTCTAAAACTATTCATTTTAAATTGAAGCCATGCCTGCTTGTGCCCCCTCCTTACAGGTAATACTCTTACTGTGCTCATGAGTTTTGAGCAGTTGAACCAAATGGTAATTTTTCTTTATAAGGATTTTTAGTGGCCCCAAAAGGTAATAGGACTAAAGCAGGAATCAATGTGAAAAATTTACATAAAGCACGTTTTTTTTTTTTTTGATTAAATCATCTGGTGACTCCTCAGATTTGTCTTGGGACCCCTTAGGTTCAGAACCACTGGACTAGTATACATTTTAGAGACACTCATGGCTTATCTGGACTTAATAATGGGCTTAAAATAATCTCAATGCTGTTTTTGCTTCTAGGGCTTAATCTCAATTGTCTAATTAGATTAACAACCAGAGTATGTTGGGTGGGGGGGAATTAATATATGAAATTCATGCCATAGTTAATGATAGGAAGAAAGTTGTAACAAATATGCAACCCACTTATTTGATCAAACATTTCAGAAATTAGCTTTGGTACTAAAAATCCAGGGCAACAGTCTATTAATGGATTAGGCTCCAGATTACATACCATCCTCAACAGGCTTTGCTTCCCTCATGAGACAAAAACACTCTCATGAAACACTACTTAAACACTCGCAGACAAGAGATAAAGTGCACCCCGTGTGTTTAGTTTGAACCAGGCTGCTTTTAAACGAAACTCTTCAGCTCACGGCTCCTGAACGAAGTGGCCGCTCGACTCAACTGAATCGCCTCCTCAGCTCAGCAGATTGTTTGTCCATGGACTGCCTTTAACATGGAGGCGTGCGGAGGTTTAAAGTGCACTACAGATTAAAGTGTCGGTTATTAAAACTGTTATTGTGATTATTATTATTATAATTTGTTAATTTGTCTTTGTTCTGAAATTATGTTGATAATAAAAGACTGGCCAGACTGTTGATGAGGGTCATTGTTTTCTTTTGTGCTGATAGAGACATTTTCAGTTTATTTTGCTAATTAATGCTAAAAGGAAGTAGGGCTGCAACTTTGTAGTGTTGTGTTGTAGTGTGAGTTTGTTGTCAAAACATGTTGAACAAAAAGGGGAGAATCTATTTTGCCCCTCCTTCTCTTGTGTACATTGATCTGAAGTACTCAGATCTTTTACTTAAATAAAAGTAGCAATACCACACTGTGAAAAAACTGTTACAAGTAAAAGTCCTGCATTCAAAATTTTAAGTAAAAATACAAAAGCATAAACATTCAAGTATACCTAAAGTACGCATTATGCACAGTGGCCCATTTCAGAGTAATGTATTCAATATTGGATTATAATTATTGATGCATTAATGCGTACATTTAATGTTGCAGCTGGTAAATTTCAATTTATTTATATACTGCTGGGTAACTTTTGAATTCCCCCTCTAGGATCAATAAAGTCTTATCTCAACCTATATTTTGTATTATTAATCTGATTCTGCAAAGTAATTAGTAATTTAAGTTTTCAAATAAATGTAATGGAGTAAAAAGTACATTTCCCTCTGAATTGGAGTAGAAGTAAACGGTAGCAGAAAATGGAAAGTACCTCAGAATTGTACTTAAGTACAGTACTTCAGTAAATGTAATGTTACTTTCCACCACTGATTAAGCAACAGTCTGTGTAATAGGTCTAATAATGTAACATGTAACTTGTGTTGCACAGGCTATACAAGGATGTACATGTAAAATAGCTAGTTACAAATCATATAAAACTTGTGCTGAAAATGTCAAATCTAATCTGGGACACTTGTATTACATGGTTATGTGGACAGTTGTGATTGTATTCTTTTCTGCAATATAGTCATAACTATAATAGCTAACATGTGTAAATCAAACGCACTGTACAAAAACTCCAACAATCAACCAATGGCACCATCTAGTACATATAATGTGACATAGTCCATTTTTCAGTAGAACTTCTAACCCTAACCTCAACAATTTAAGCTTGTGCTTATTTTAAATCAAGTGCTTATATTTTATATTATTATATTTTATGCTGTTATAAAAACTCTGTAATCAGAAGTCAAGTCTCAGACTTAAAGCACAAAACACAGTTTGGCCCCACAGGAAAACCTGCGTTTAGGAGGTTTTTCTTTTCCCCTGAGTGGCTTTTTGAAAGACATTTAAAAGTTCACAACCATCGCAGCTGTGCAGTGCGATGTGCATATTCTCCAGTGCATGTTTTGCATGACTGACTGTTTATCCATAGTTTATATGCCAATAACACATTTACTGCTAGCAACCCTCTCGCTAAATCATGCTGCATGTGAGTTGTTCCAGATCCAGATACACATGATGGAGATGAAGCTGACAATGATGAAGACAAGGTACAAGCCGAACAGCACACGGTCAATGACTACCCCGATCATTTTCCATTCCTCCGAGGTGTTGGTCCCCTGGAAGTATTTGTCCATCTGGTGGCGGATAGCCATGAGATCTCTGCTCAGCTTCCTTAGTTCATCCAGCACTGACTCCGGAGGTGCCAGAGGGGCCGAAGGGGGTTTCACTGGAGTTGTATCACCGGAGACGCTGGTATGATGACTTGCTGAGATGTTTGTGATACCAGAATTCACTGCTGGTTCTGTCAAAAACAAAGAACAACTTGTTTGAATTCTAATACATGTAAAATGTATGCTGAAATCTAAATTACATCTGAATTAAGTTATCCACTGGCCATAGAAGAAAAGTTATTTCTTATTGGCTGGCAGGTGCCCATTAAAGTTATCATCAGGACACCTCAACCATAGTTCATCTGTTATCCTACTGTGTGAAATCAGTGTATAAGGTAAGCATAAATGGTAGGTAATGGCAACAATACTTTCAATACATTCCCAACCAAGGAGTACTGGGAAGGATTGTGGAGAATTGTGATTTTAATAGTAAAATATTTATATATCCATCTAAATATCTAATAAAAGTTGGTCAAGCATGCAGAATTAAGTCAGAATGGATAAATGGTTAAACATCCATCTTCTGCCACTCCAAGTGGTAGTAGAATTAATGCAAAATTGACCAAACCTACTGAAAAAAGGAAAAAAAGAGACCAAGCTCTAAACAGAGACGATTCCACACAATCACTATGTGACTTCACCGATGTCAAATACTTTCGAGTAATTTCCATAAAGGCCATTCCATCTTTCAAAGAGTTACAATAAACATGTGCATGAGCTCATCTGTGTGGGAACCTTGGACAACAAGGGTTGGGAACCATTGATTCACAGTATGTGTCCAGTTAACTCTAACTGCAACACACCTGACCATGAGTCAAACTGGCAACACACACATTTTAAAGAATGGTTCCCCGTTTCAACACAGCATCTTTCGCTGCTTGAGGTAAGTAGCATGGTGTAAGTGTGATTATACACTTGTGTCCTGGTATACACGAGACATTCTTCGCCTGCACCTCATACATTGTTTTTGTTTACAAAGGCACTGTTGTGCATTATCACTACATACCACACTTTGACACATGAGTAGAAGATGGTCACTATTTGAAAAGGATGAAAAAGCTCATTTATACTTTGGCTGACAAACGGAAAACACTTTTTTTTTTTTTACCAGCCTGACATCTATTTTTCAGTTAAAAAATTAGGAACTTCAGAAGGAGATTAGTTTCCCAAAATTTCACAATTCTTATAAATTATTCAACAAAGGAGGTGACAGTAAAGCAATATTAGTTTTCTGTAACTTAACATGTAGACCTATTCATTATTATTCAGTCCATTAAATATCACTTGGTGCTTCAAACTCCCTGCAAACTGGGGGTCAAACTATAAAAGACATGCAATCAGTGGTCAAAGATTGCATGTCTTTTATAGTTAATGTCAATAATGATAATTATATACCTCTAGTAGATGGGTTGAGGAAGATGGTGATTTGGTTGGTCTTATTCTTTGGAGGGAGACAAACGACAACAGCTAGATATCGTAACACGAGGACACTGAGCCAGTGAGGCACCGCACTGTACTGGCTGGAGCTGTATTGGATATTAGTGATAAACACTGTCTCCAACAGGCTGGCCACCATCAGAGCAAGACTGAGGGAGAAGAAAACGTCTGCAGGAAACAACAACAACAAAAATTCAGTACACTTTTCATTAAGTACTGTATGCTTTACATGCACGCTAGTCACCTGGTTTTCAGTCATATCTTGGTTGTGATCATATTCTGGGAAATATAAAAACTTGAGAAACCTGTTATTTATCTTCTTATCTTATCGTAAGAATCAGACCATAACCAGGGAACGAATGTCCAAGTAAACACACCCACTGAAGTGTTTCTGTACACTGTGGAGCCCAGTGGCATAAACATACGTCTATGTCCATAGATTTTCAACACAGGGCAAATATTTGTATATGAATGGATACAGGAGAGTGTCAGTGTTTGAAGAATATAAGACACATGTTAATAGGACATTCTCAAGCCTCAGTAAAAAAAATCTTGATGAAAAAACTTAATACTAATGGATTTTTGTCACTCCTGTCATCATTTTTTGGAACTACACGTCCCATAATTTGCGGGCTTTGGTGTGAGGTAAATAGGAAGTATAACGTTGCCATGGAGACAGTGAGTTACCTGTGGGCTACAACTTGAGCCCCTCCTTTTTCTAGCCGCTATTTGTTTACATTTTTAGCAAACTGCCACCACTGAAAGTAGGCTGAATTAGCTATTAGCATTTCCTTTTTGCAAAGTATCACTGGATAACTTTGATACTGAAGAAGACTTAAAAACATGATGATTTTCAGGCAAGTTCTGGAGCTATGAGGAGCATCTTTTGTTCTACAGTTGCCTGCAGTATACGCATGTGTGGTCAAACTAAACAGCTCTTAGCTTCAAAACCACATGTGCAGCAGTGAATTTCATAAAGAATTATTCATGATCCTTCAACCTTCTCTGGAATAAAATCACAGGTGTCACTTACTGATGAGAGGTGTTGTCTCCCCAGTGGTAGGCAGCAGGTCGTTCATGATGAGCAGGAAAACTGTGTAGCCCAGGATGAGGGTCATCTTGAAGGAGGACCGGTCCACACTCGCGGGAGGCAACAGGAAACTGAAGAGGTCCACTGTGATGAGGAAGCAGCTGGGGATCAGGAGGTTCACCACATAGAGGATTGGCCTACGTCTTAGAATGATCTTGGGAAAAGACATATTTCAACGCCTCAAGATTTTAGTCAGACTTTGGACATTTATCTTTATTTCCTTCTGAATTCTGATGCAAAAGGATTCACTTTAGGTTTCTTGTTACATTGGAAGTGTGTTGTCCTGCAAATGTGGACATTTTTAGAGTGCTGTGTATGGCATTTTTTACATTTTTACTTTAATAAATCACCACTACCAATCACCGATACATTTTGAAATATTAGTATAACTACTATGAAAGTTGCCAAGAGGTCCTCCTGCATTTGGCAAACAACTAAATCATGTAGTAGCCTACAACCGTCAAACTAGTAAGGTGTGGGACAGATAGCCACCATCAATAATACTGTGTGCATAGCCAAAATTTAAAAAATACTGACGGTCATAAATCCCACCTGTTAAACAAGCACTGAGACAGTCGATCAAATCAAAACCAAATCCATACCACATACTAATTCTTTAAAGAATGTAGTGTGTTCACTTTAGAAAAGTGACAAAATAACATACTCAAAACAGTATGCAAACTAAGAAACACTTGATTCTTGAGTGTGCTGTTTACAGACACTATTCGCCAACAATGTAATGCACAAAGTAAAAAAGGAAAAAGGTTTCTCACAGCTGGAAAAACATAAAACTAATTGTGGATGGTGATGAAACAGCTTTGTTAAATTTAATCAGCATTGTCATTCTTAAATTGCAGTTTGATTGTATTATTTCCTGTTAGTATAAAACAGTTAAGTTTGTTGATTTCTTCTATACTCACGGCAAAAAACAGTATACTAGATTAGTATATAGTCTGTATGCAATTAGCATGTAGTGTGGAATTAGGTGTGTTCAGCTATTACAATTCAAAATAAGTGATCCTAGAATAATTAGAATAATTTAAAGTGCTTACAAAGTATTGTATCTCAGAGTAGCTTCCCTCACCCAGTTCCAGGGTAGAATGAGCTGTGCCGATATCTGCGAGCTCCCACTCCCCATTGGTCACCAGCACATCTCTGGACTCCTTCAGGATGTCTTCAGACAATGTGCCTTGAATCAACCTTACGTCCGCAGCTTGAATAACGTATAATAGCACAGTTTTGTTTTGAGTCATTGGTTGCCCAAAGTGAAGTTTTGTGTTACTATCCATCCACACATGTTGGAATATTTTAACACTTTCACAGTTGAATTTGTCAAATGATCTGAATGTGGGGCAACAGAAAACCTGATGCCTAGTGTAACCTTCATATATTTCTTTACTAACACTTAAAGTACGCCCCCGGTTAGAAATGAACAATTGAAACAAAAGCCCAGAGTTAATCTCCAGTCAACATTTGTCAACTCTAATCACTGCTTACACCAGACATTTTGTAGTATACAAAGATGCATTTTATCCTATAGTCATTTTTTTTAAAGTCTCACAGTTCAAAGATCAGTCTTTATATATTCAAGCAGCCTTACCAAAGTGTAGATATGATCCAAAGGTCAGTGTGCAGTTTTGGACATCGAAGGGGAAAGTGTAGATTACTAATCGGCAGGAGCTGACCACTCTGATTGGCTTATCATCATATACATGACCTGTGTTGTATAAGTAGACATAGGGAGTTTTGGGAGATTTGTCCTCGTCCATGCTGGAAAAGAATAGAATTGAAAAATCATTGTAATTATTAATTAATGAAATAATCCATAAAATGTTAAAAGGAGAGAGGAAAACAATTACAAGATTACAGCTTGCTCCTTTCATTGTGGCTTTCATTTCATGATATTCATTTATCAGAATTTGTATCATGTTTTTAACTTAAAAAACAGTCTTTTTTAAAATTTTGTTTAGCATGAAATAGATTAAAAATGGGCAAAAAGTAGATTCCTTGAAGCTCCATAGTACCAAACAACCATAAGATTGTACACCTGAATGGAGGCTTGCTTCTCTTCTCTCAGGTTTACAGGGTCTAAAATTACTTTCCAAGTGCTGATATTTCAGGTTTTACTTTACTTTAATTTCCCTGATTTGGAGAGTAATTTTGTAAAAGCTCACAGACTACTGAACATCCTTTTAACTTACAACTCTTTGATGTAGATGTCTGGGACCCAAAGCTTTTCTCGAGGGAGAGATACTCTTTCAGTTCCACATTCCTTCTCATCCCAGCTCAGTCCCTCTATGTTCCACTGCTACATTAAACAGAACAAAACCAATGTGACGTACAGAATAGAAAATGCCAACCATCTTAACTATCACTACATAAACTAACAAAAAGAAAAGAAAAAAAGAAAAATATGAAACACCATATATTCGTTGGGATCAATTAACTTTAAACTTTTAAAATAAAACTCTTTACATCAGATAAATCCGACAGCTAGAATGAACAAATTTCTGATGTTGGTGCCCCCCAGTGATAATATCAAAAAAGACACACCTCCTACCCTTGTATTAGCTGATTTTGCTACAAACAAAAACTAATTCAATCAGATCAGAATAATTGGAAAGAGTTTATAATAAGATAAAAACAATCTACACGTTGTTGAATTTAATTAGACAAAGACTTCTGAATTTATTGATGTTTTTGTCAGTGCTCTGAAAACTTACCAGAACTTCCCATAAGACTGTTGTCAGGGTTTGAGATTTTTCATCCTTTGGATGAGACATATTTATACTTTAATTTAAGACAGTAATACAGATTAATTATTAATTTGAAATCAATGACTGTTAAAAACGTAATTGAAAAACTTATGCATGCTCATGTGCAGGCATGAATAGGTGTTTGTGTAGACTCACCACTCCTAAAATTCCCACCACAGTGATACCGATGGTTATGTTAACTGGATTTGAAAACCTTTTTACGGGGCGCACCAAGTTGTTAGGGAATAATTTCATCTCAAGTGCATCAAACAAGGATTCAGGAGTCGGGCTGGTGCAGTTCAATGCTGCTACAAAACCTGAGTTTAAAAAGAGAAAGTAGAAAATGAAATTCAGTCCCAGTTCTTTTATTGGTATGTGCACAGATGATGTACACAATATGGGTATAGGGAAGGATAACTTTGATAATCTTTTAATAATCAAAATAAAAAAATGAATTCACTTTTTCTTTTGAAAAATAAAAGCTAGAAAAAAAAGAATACTGAATAGAAACAAGGACTGAAATAGTGTTTATCAGTGTGCCATGTAGCTGTTATAAAACTCATTTAGTGTATGCAGACTGTCTGCATATATTAATCTTAGTTTTCTTGTATTTTATAACGACATATATTTTATTTATGTATAAAGTGAGAAAAGTCAATAATCTGATTGTGTTTCACTTAAGATTCTAGTTTAGTATTTTCTGACAACAAACCTTAAGTTAACTTTAAATAGAACTTGATCATCATTATTATGTACAGAGGTTCCCACTGTACAAGAGCAGAAGTAACTGAAGTGCCCCTTTCAACTATTAACAGATCATCTTCTTTGCTTGTTTTGTCGATAGTCAAAAAAATGTCTTCCCGCCTTACCGTGAAGCAGCATGAAACAGATGAAGATGAGCTCAGCGGGCTTTACCTCTGTCATTTTCAGTCTCAGTTAAACCTTTATCATGACAAGTGCGTCCGATTACAAATCTGCTCCATCAGATTGACACTTTCTGCTGGAGCAACATGAATTTATAAATAATTAGATGAAATGTGTGAGCTCCACCATAGGCTAATATTGGCTCTAGAATATGGCACACATTAGCATGACTTTGAGGTAGGCCTACTCCCAGTTGCATGCGGAGATCCTCTCATCTGTGAGTGACTGTGTTTGCACAATGAGTGCTTGGATTGTACAACAGGTTTTTGAATCATCTTTAGGTGGTGTTGTATTATATATGTCAACAAACTTGACTTCTTCTTGTCAATTCATGACAGCTGAAACCAAATCAAACACAAAAGTATACACTTGGCTGGTTATTGTGTCAGTTTGCCTCCAAGGGGATTGTACAAAAAATGATGCTTTGCCTCTTTTAGCGTGTTAGCGTGCTCATGTTTGGCTTCTCCCTCTCTCTCCCTGTGTGTGTGGATGATTGTGTGAATGGAGACAGGTGTGCTGGAGTCAGAGCAGAGTCCCACCAGCTGCAACCAGTTCCGTAATCAAGGCCTCTACTTATACTCTGCTCAGCCACCATCGCACTGTCAGAGCGTAGCCGCTACCAGGTTTCCAGCCCTTTTTGGTGGTTGTTGTTGTTGTTGTTGTTGTTGTTGTTGTTGTTGTTGTTGTTTGTTTGTTTGGCTCTCCCCTGGAGTTCCGCCTCCTCCGGCTCCAGCTTCCTGTCTCCTGGTCCTCGTCTTGCCGGCTCTTCTTCCCTTCCCTGGACTCCTGTTTTACTCAGATACCAGTCCTCAGCCCTGGTTTCCTGCTGCCAGTTCAAGTCCCCAGTGCCATTATAAATAATAAAATAAACCCCCTTTTACCTATACCATACCATATTCCTATCTCCTCTTCTCTCTCTGCTCTTGGGTCCTTCAGCTCTGCATCATAACAAAGTACAGCTGAGGCTGATGGGAATGTCATTAGTTTTGCAGGTATTTACACATAAACCAAAGTATTGTAAATAAAATTTTTGACCTGATGATGGTGCTAGAAAACAGAAAATAAGAGTTCCTTCCTCCTATCTTAGCGATTTTAAGAGGCCGTTACCAATAAATAAAGGTGAGGCTGTGTTAATAACCTTAAGACAAATAACTGAGGCATTAAAGGTTTATTGAAGACAGAATGCCAGATGTCATTATTGGGATACATGGGTTAATTCTCAAATTCTCATGTTAAATTATTTTACATAAAACATTTCATGTTTCCGTAGAAAGAAATTCTGGTCAAAATGTCACCTGGCTGTTGGTAGACGGCTTGATCTCATGAGGTTATTGTTGCCTGTGTTTGTGTGATGCCACAACAAGTCAGGTTGTTGCAGTGGTTGTTGCAGACCGATTTGGTGTATGCCTAGCTCAACTCAAATGAGCTTTAAGTCATTCAGTAAAGGAATAGAAATGGCAATTAATTATAATTACATGTATTACAGGATAACAGGAATAACAGAGAAGGTACATCATATCATCATATATTAAAACAATATTACTCTTGTATTATTTGACATGGAGCAAACAGATGAATAATAGAGGTCTGAGAATCGAACCCTGGGGGAGTCCGCTCAGATTTATGATCACCAATGGCAACAACATAGCCCCTGTTTTCAAGATATGACCTGAACCAACTGAGGACAGAACTGGATAATCCTACCACTCTAGATGTGGTACTGTAGGATTGTGTGGTAGGAGTGAAAGATACTTTAAAAGTATTTCTAGACAGAAATATCAAAGGCTGCACTAAGATTCAGCAGTACTGGAACTAATGTTTTACCTGAACCAGTATTCAAATGTGATATTTAATATCTTTATCAGTACTGTCTGGATGCTGTGTTGTGGTTGGAAGCCAAATTTAACTTTGTCCAACAGGCCATTCACATTTAAGAAGTTTGCTGAGTTGACTTAAAACAGCTTTTTCAATAATTTTCAATAATAAAATAATTATCCAATAGAGTCCAGGATGCACCTCTTCAGAATAAATAAATCCAGTTCTCTGTGATTTTGAAAAAAAAAAAAATACTGATAGGAGTGAACCCCTCCCAATTTCCAGTTCATCCATTTCTAAGCAACTGATAACATTTTTTAAAAAGGTGGTTGATTGTTTAAGCTGCTTAACTATATCCTCCATAATTATTTTTCTATGGTGGCAAAAGTGGTCTTGTTTCATTGTTTGACATGGAGGAATTTGGGGTCACGCTGATATTTTAGATTTTTTTTCTTCATTTTTTTTCCCTGAAGAAAGATGCAAACTAATCTGACATCTGCTGTCAGAGGATTAGCTTATCAACAGCAGCAAATGACACATGGGGATAGTAAATATTCTCTGTTGATGATGATGGTGATGCTAATGATGAATATACAGTTATTGTCCCTAAACCATTATACTGCATTTACTTATTAGTCCATCCTCCAGGACACAAAACTAGCAGTACTGCACGTGCATGGTATTTCCTTGCAAAATCAAAAACAAAAACAAAATTTATACAAACATTACATAAACAATAACTGATAAATGTTGGAAAAGGCTTTGTTTTGCCTTCTACTTAAACAAATTGCTTTTTAATTTGTTATTTAGACATCCTATGAATTGATCCCAGCCCTGGTTCACATCTGACCCATGTCCAGTTAGGACTGGCTGATCCAGACGCACCACATGCAGATGATGACCAGGGCGTAACAGGAAATGATCAGCAGATAGATGCGGAAGAGCAGGAAGTCGAGGACATATCCTACGTGGCACCACTGTTCCTGCAGCTTGCTCTCCTTCTGCAGCGAGGTGACGTGGTCATGAAGGTCGCCCAGGTATTGACAGATCTGTTGCAGTTCAGGCAGAGCAGCTGTACCTGGCAAGAGAATAGCGATAGGAGGGATCACAGTCTACACCCAGTGACTGCCAGCTGTAACTGTTATGTAGCTGCTTGAACCAACTGGCAAAGCTAATGTTGGCTTGCTAATATGTGATCTCTTTATGGTCGGCACATGTGACCTGACACTTGATTAAAACGCTGTTTAATAACAATGAAAGCTGGGAACATTTCATAAAAACAACATAATATACCTCAGATTAAATTACTAAGATTACATTGGACTATTACGACCAAACGTTTTTTAGGTTAGCATTATCAGGTAAATAAAACAAAGTCATACCTACATTTATTGTTTCCTTTCCTGACATACATAGATTCATATTTCTTTTTTTTTTTTTATAGATGCCCTTTAGTATTTTCAAGGTCAGGCCACTGAGCAACTTTGGTTGGCAAATTATGTAGTATTTGTCATTTAGTGAGTCTGTTTGATTACCTCCGTTGCTGGTTGGGTGCTGGGCAGGTGTCTGGCTTGCTGGTTGGATGATCCACGGCCCTGAAACGCCATTTGAGCTGTCAGGTTCATCCTTTTGTGTTATAGAAGGGGGCTGGATGCCCTCCGGCCATCGGTAGCAGATGAGGTTGGCTATGTATTTGAGGACAACTACCCTCACCCAGTTTGGAACCTCTTGATATTTCATGGAGCTGTGGTGGAGGACGTTGGTAATGATGACCGTCTCCAGTAGACTGACGACCATGAGGGCCAGACACACCGAGAAATAGATACCTAGATTGAAGGATAGATTGAGAGATCAAAGGATACATATTAAAGAGGTCATATGTAAAACTTCTTTCCTCAGTAGCAGAAGACAGCCAAAATATATCTGCAGGGAGTTGACAGAGTTGTTGGTCAGTTCCATTAACTCAGCGATGTCTTTTACAAGGTACTAAGATTTCCAGCTTTCAAAACTCACCTTCAAGACTGGAACAAACATATAATATTTCCTCTTCAGTAAAAGTGTATGTTTTGATGTATTACAAAACATGTAAAATTTACTACTGCAGGCTGTTTTGTAGTATTATTGTAATGTAGGTAATTCCAGTGTAACATGGCAGACCTAGCTCTGCAAAATTTCACTGTCTGTCTTTACTGCTTTCAGGAATCCATAAAAACAAATTCATATCTGTGGACCCAAATAAGAAAAAAACAATAGAGTGATAAGCAACGCAATAAAATAAGTAAAAATTGGTGCTGCTGCCTCTTTCAAATTACAGACAGTCATTTGATCGAATTGTTCAAATGAAAGCATTGATTAGTGCAGCTTTAAGGAAACAACTCTGACCTATGATGGGTGTGCCGTTTGCTGTGCTGGGCAGCAGGTCGTTCATGATGAGCAGGAAGACGGTGTAGCCCAGGATGAGGGTCATCTTGAAGGAGGCGCGGTCGACGCTATGGGGTGGCAGGTAGAAGGACAGGATGTCGATGAGCATGAGGAAGGAGCTGGGGATCAGCAAGTTGACCACGTAGAGCACTGGCCGCCGCTTTATGACCACCTAGTGAACAAGAGTTAGTTTGAAGAGTCTCAACACCTACTGTATAGGCCATCAATAACCTTTATGGACAAATAAATCATGGTAGGCTATATCATAACATATATCAAACTAGCTTTACTATCTAATGAGGGAAATACACATAACAAATAACATGTAACACTGGCAATATGTGCACCACGTTATAAAGTAAAATTATTCTTGAGGAAACATTTCTATTTATGCATTGTTGATTCTGTGTTAAACTTGCAATAACTAATTTTTGGCCACTTGGGGGCAGAAGAAACAAGTTGTGAACACAACATTGACATATCACCACCTTCTAAGTTGATATGGCAAACTAGTTAGCAAACAGTTGCTTTTTTACACATCCAGCAGTTACGGAGAAACATTATCATTATTTGGAGTCGTGTTTCTGTCCACCTGTTGAATATAAGTGCAATATTCACTCTCTTTTAGATCTATTTTTGGTCTCTACAAACTCCTGGGTGTAATATCTGGCTCTTTCGCGGCTAAAGTCTCCACTATGTTCACCAGCTAGCATATGACTGTGTGACTGCTGTTTGGTGCTGAGCAGGTAGTGTACAGTGGGTTTTTAGAGCTTTTTTTTTGCTGAAAACACTGAGCAATGAGCTGAAACTCCATATAAAGCTCCGTGCTTTCTTGACAAGAGTTAGATGAGAAGATCAATACCATTCTCATGTCTCTACATTAAATATAATGCTATGGCAAGCTCAAGGCCGCTGCTGGCCATTTGGGTGCCCTAAGCGTATTTGCTTTGTCGTACTATGTCTGATAGCCAGATGTTTTGTTTACGGCTGTCATATTTGCAGATGTAAGAGTAGTAAACTCAGGGGTTTCCCTCACCCAGAAGGTGATGATGTCCCACTCGTCGATCCCAAACTGGAGGATTGAGGTATCCCCCAGTATGTCCACCAGCTCCCACTCTCCACTGGCTTCCAGGTAACGCTTTGAGTTTTCAGTGATCTCCTTAAAGGTCAGGGCTGGGCTAACCCTCACATCCCTTACTGTGAAAGAGAAAAACACAACGAGAGAGGGAAAACTAGCCAGACAGTTCTCTAGTGCAATCTAAGATAACCGAAATAAATAGGTTAGCTAAATGTAATAATTTATTACATTATGATTTAGATTTTTGTTCTCTTTTTCCTTTTGTATTTATTTTTATTCCATGCAGAAGATCCCAAAGGGGCAACAGACTGCAGTTGCATTTTCTGACCCACTATTGAGCCAGCCTAAAGCTGGTTCGGTCTAAGTGTAGACAACATTTATCTAAGTGTAGCCAATGACTGCATGAGTTTATGATTGTGTGGTTGTGTAAATGTTAAGAAACCTTTTCTTACTGGTGTGCATGTAGGAGCCAAATGTAAATGTGCAATTCTGCACATCAAAAGGAAAACTGAAGATCTTCAGGTTGCAGGCTGAGACAAGCCGAAGCATCCTGTCCCAGCGGATGTGGCCTGTGTGGTTCACGTAGACGTAAGGACACGCTTGGGAAACATCATCATCCACACTGGGAGCGTTAGAAGTGGAGGAGTCATGAAGAAGTAAACAGAAACACAGTGACAGAAAAACATACTGAGAGGGTTAATTAAATAAGAGCCATGGGGAAACAGAGGTAAAATCACTTTCATAATTCATACAATTTTTCTGCTCTCTCAGCTTGGCGTGTTGGATTTTCAAACATGTTTCAACAGGAGGATGAACGAGGCCCCTCCCCAGGGAGATGATGCATTTGCGCACCCTGTGTAGCCCCTGGGACTGATGTATGTGTCGCCACCTCAAGGAGCGATGATGCAGTAGGACACAGCAGTCATTTTAGTATCTCCAGATTGTCTGTGTACCAGCTTGTATCTGGACATAGTTTAGATGGGACTCTTTGGCTGCCCCCAGACGTGCCAGGAACTCTCAGGCAGGAGGTGTGATCTTCTCCCTATTCAGAGTACAGAAGCCGTCCAGTGCTTATGGGTTGTCCACTTTTGGTGAGCAGGTGTGACGCATGAACCTGTGACACTTATCTCACTGTCACTTTACAGGATGTCAATGGGTGGTAAGTGCACTCATCTGTCTCAGTGCACCAACTACTATTTAATGAGCCATTTAGTGTGTTTGTACAAGACCCTCAGGGATCCATCAAAAAAAAAAAAAAAAATCCAACCTTTTACAGCTGGAGAACTTACAACTCATACACAATGATGTCTGGAGACCAAAGCTGCCTCACAGGGAGAGAAATCCTGGTGATGCCGTCACACTCATCAGGGTCCCAAACCAGGAACTCATGGTGCCAGTACTGCAGTGAATTAAAGAAATGAAAATTTCTGCGTGCTTGTCATTTTATAATATCTGTATACGTCCCTGATGTGGTTGCAGGCACATGATCAATTTGGATCAGACTGCATTATATTTATTGACAGTGTATTGTGTCTTTCCACGCTACTTACCAGTCTCAGCCATAAGAAAGTAGTGAGTATCTGGGTTTTCTCATTCTGAAAAACATTAAACAACAAGTAAACCTCATGTGACGTTGATTGCTCCCTCTTAAACCAGGTTAGAGTTAATTCAAAAAGGCTGTGTCTTATAACAATACATATGATAATCAGTAATATGAATTGCATTGATGAATGCTTGCACGTATATAGATTGACAATTTTATTAGAGCGAACATCTGTCGCTCTGCGTTTAAGTTGCCTGACATTCCCTCTGTCAGCTATAGTGGAGGTTCTTGTAGTATTTTCATTTTTTTCTTATTTTCTTTATTCTTAGATCGCTATCTGACAAACTCACCACCCCCAGGACAGCATACAGGGTGAAGGAGATGTTGGCTATGGTGGGTTTGCTGAGGTTCACTACCGGCCTGAAGGGTTGTAGATCAAACACAGCCTGCATGGACTCATAGGTTGGACCGCTGTGGCCTTCTTTACAGGACAGTTTATTGTAACATAGAGACACTGACGAGAGAGAGAGTTTATAAAAACACTCAACTGTTGCTTTAATTACATTATAACTGCACTTTTAAACTTTCCCATTATCAATGACTTTGAGAAAATGAAGTTGTTTTCTAAACATAAAGCTCTGCTAAACCATGCAAAACAAAATGATGTACTTTTCATTTACAGGTTTGCTTACAAATGGTTCAAATGCAACAAAACTATGATAAAATATTTGTTACTAAACAGAATATTATTGCAGACTTAAACATCAGAAAACGCTGGAAATCATAATTATTTGGACATGGAACAGAAAAGAGCTTTTATGTAATCATTGTATCATTAAACTGGAAGCCAAACAGCTAGATACATCGAGTAATGTTATGATATTGATATCAAATAACATAGAGCTTAATGCTGTTTGATAGTAGACAGGTCACAATGACATCCTTTAATTACCTGAACATGTTGTTCAAACATAATGTACAACTCAAATTAGCTGAAAGATTCCTTTTTTTTTAAAAATTCAACACTACACATGATTTATCACAAATGTGAAATATAGTGGATTGATACATGATAGATGAATGTTTTCAGAGTTGTTCTCATTTCATACATTCTCATATGCAATGATAAGAGTCAAATCAAATTTGCCTGGGAAAAACAGAAAAGATGACACCAATGTCATTGCACTGTAAGGTCCATTTAAACCTGAAACAGAGAGTATAAACTACCAAAATAATAATAATTAAAATAATAATTAGTAGTAATAAGTAGTGCTCATTATTCACATGAGGAGAAAGAGGAACTTTTCAGTTGCAGAGCTAAACATGCTTCAGTCTGGAAAATAAAATGCATACATAACAACTACAAACAATAAAGTAGTGAATAAAAGTAGGTTATCATTACCTGACATTAAGATTAAACCTGAGATGATGCTGATACTCTGCTGAGATGGCATCATGCTGAATGTTTCTGATGGACCAAATGTCCTCCACAACTACCAGTCTAATTGTGTGTAAAGCAAAGATAAATAGCTCCTACTGGCAGTGTAAATGCACGCACTCAGGCAGGCACGCACGCATGCACTTGTTTTGCACTTAGCAGGACAATGAAATGACTAACATTAATTCTCTGGAGACTTACCCTAACCTTAACCACAACCACTCCATGCCTAACCCCATCCCATAACATAACCCAAACCCTAACCATAAACAAAAACTAAAAAACAACGTAAATCACTCAAATTTGGTCGTTTCCCTTGTAGGAACCAGCTTCTTGTACCCAAATGTTAAATGAATCCCCATAATGTGACCGTGTAAACAGTACTCACACACATACATACACACAATCGCATGCAGACTATACCTCTACAAATTAACACAAAATGAGACTAATTACAAATACGTATGCGTACATTTAATTGCCCCATTAACTAATGAAAATTGTGTATATTTTGTCTTTCAGTACAAACCTCAAGTAAAAACAGGAGGTTTTAAACCTTTTATATTGCAAACAGGTGCGCAGACAGAATATTTATATACTTAGGAGGACAATCAATCCTCATGAATAGATATAAATAAATAGAAATGCAAAACACAAAATTATAGTATGGGCAGATGGATCATAAACACACACAGGACAACATAGAACTTGTTATTCCACACCTCTGGTAACCACTCACCCATTTTATTTTTCAACACCTCCATCTATGGGAGTTACAGTCTGTTCCATTCTCCAGTGCTGTGTACTGTGCTGTTGAGCCATGTGCTTATTTTTGGTTTTATGCTGTTTTAGAAACAGGTGAGCGACCGTGTCAGAGCCCCTAAAGTGACTCTTCTCTTCCTACTCGCACTTTAGAGATGCTTTACCCCTTCTTATTCTTCAGAAGTAACCAATGACGGACTAATAGAAATATAAGGAGTTTCATGTCCATTTTTTGAAAAATAAAAGTCACTGGATGTACAATACACAATCACGATAAGACATTGTAACCATTAACATGGTCCAGATCATGGCAATTGACCATCAATTTTTAGTTTAGACTATTTAAATTTCTGGCATGTGGGACAAGGAGAATTTCTCTCAGACTGATTTAGCCTCTTATTGTCTGCCTCCGCATTTTTCATTTTCTGAATGAAACTCTTCATATTTGTTTTAAAAAGATTTTAGACAAATTTCTGAATCAATTCATGTTTTGTCAGTGCTCTGAAAACTTACCAGGACTTGCCATATGAATGTTGTCAAGTATTGGTCTTTTTCATTCTAGGGATGAGACATATTTATGATTATTAATGATGAATAAAATTCACTTACAGTATACTTTGTTGAAAAAGTGATGCATGTGTATGTGCAGGCAAATTCCCACCACAGTCATAATGATACGTTCGTTGTATCTGAAAAGCTTTTTACAGGTCGCAATAGTTTTCTAGGAAATATTTCCTTCTCAAGTGCATCGAACAAGGATTCAGGAGTTGGGGTGGCGCAGTTCAATGCTGCAACAAAACCTGAGTTCATAAAGAGAAAGTAGAAATCTTAATTCTTTTAAATCTTTTATTTTCTTGCAACGAAAACTTGAAAGTTTGCATTAGCATGGGAATAGGTTTCAACCAGCTGGCTATCTTCATCATCATTAATATTTTGTTAGTTTAGTAGATTGTCAAAATTCTTTCTTCCTTACCGTGAAGCAGTGAAAAACAGATGAAGATGAGCGCAGCTTTCTTTACCTCTTTCATCTTGTCTGTATCAGCTCACCTACTTTCATCATTTGTCCCATCAATTTCAAAGCAAAATGTCAACAGTTTCAACAAATGGTATATCTTTTTTCTGACTGGCTAAATTTAACTCACACATTTTCCTTTTGAATTATTTGCATGTCTTGTTTGTCAAAACAACAGTGTTGCAAACTCAAATAAAAACTAACAGGTATGTTTTCTTTACATACCATTAAAATGTTAATGATATTGTTGTTTTAAACTTAGCTTAGGTCTGTTTATTTTGGCAGTTTGCCTGTCCTGAACAAATATTGTAAATATACACCTCAGCATGCAATGAGCCTGAATCTGTACTTATATTTGCATCAAACACAATACAAAAGGGTCAAGACAAAGCCATAGAAATAGTATTGGAAAACTTTAATGTATGCTATTCGAAACATAGTGATGATGCATGAAATTCACTCCAGTGTATAATTATACAGTCTAATCGGCAGTTTTTAAACTTTTCATTGTAAAATGTCACTCTGCTCTGCACTCACATTCACTCATATAATCATATAATCAGATTTTTATAAAAACCACTGCAGCTTGTTTTATTACTCGAAATGATTGTTTTTCTACAATAGCAGACACAATTTAACTGTATTATTACATATTAATATGATGATGAAATGCAAAGTAGGATCTGGGACAATGTATGTCTTCTCTTGTGTCGTAGTGCTTCATATTACAAAGAAGATAATGATCAAGCATAGAAGTTAGTTGAGTGATTTCTAAGAGTATTTCTACGCACGCATGCTTTTAGGAGCAAGTGAGAAAGTCAGCTGTCCGTGGTGCTGAATCCTCTTTAATGTAACTTTGCATATTCAACTGTCTGTAAGCAGGCCATGCATTAAAAATACACACATCAGAAAATTAAGTGTTGTAAATGACCCAAAGACATGTTTTATAGCCTACTTGGAATAGTTCAGTATGAAAACAAAGCTTAATGTGCAGTCAACAGTCTACAGATTTCTGCTTGCTGCCCTTTACTGGGGGGCAGTAAGTTTAAGAAAGTAAACTTTGATTGATTTAGCATACGTTGATCATATTAAACCTATTATGAAGCGGTGGGATCATGAAGTATCATAAATATGCAGCTCATCTACTATGAATATGATTGGGTCACCATTTCTGTGTTAGACCTATAAGCACGTGGCAAGCAGCATATGCACCACACCATCAGGAAAGTGGCATTTCATCCGGAAGAGGTGAATATATTTGGCACGAAGAGGTAGAGGAGGACGATGAAGACAGAAACTGGCAGACCAATTGTGCAAATCAATTGTTGAATTCATTTGTGGGATAGTTTTGTTTTCTTATTTTCATCATCACTCATTTTACACCAAACATCACGTAACAAAGAACATTTGTATTCATGATAAAAGTACAGACTTTAAAATGAATTAAAACAATAAAAACTAAAAGTAAAAATAAAACACGTTGTTTTCGGTTCCTCCTGCAGGGCCCGGAGATTCTTAAAACGCCCTCTTATGAGTGGATAGGAGGCAGTCGTTAATCCCGTCATTTCTAAGAGTGTCTTCGGTTAATTATGCCTTTGGGAAACACCTCTTAAGCTTAAGAAGGATTGTATTATGGATTTTACAATCACTTTAAGAATGATGCTTTTGGGAAATGAGACCATGGACTTAGACTCAGGAAAAAGCAAAAATAGAAGAACTTGTAAGACACAGGAATGGTGTTTACTAACCCCCCCCAGGGAAGAGCGATTACTGTAGGTCCAATTGTTCGTCGAAGCATGCAAATATTTGTTGCTTAACTGAGTAAAGAGTCAGCAGGAATTTCAAGATCTCTCAGATATTGGTTTCAGAAAAATTTAAGAAAATAAATAACACATTAAAACATTAAAATAAATTGTGAAAGGGGGGCAGTTCAGTGGAGAGGTGTACCACATTACTTTCAAATACAAAAGTTAAATCAACCTTTCTGTTTCCTCTATGCTTAGTGATAATTAACAAGGAATATGACAAAGCATGTTAACAAATAATAATTCACAAAATAAAACAAACTAAAAAGCAAAATCAGAATGTGTTGTATGACTGCACCCAGATAATGATGATGGTAATGAAGCTGACTGATATGAAGAGGATGTAGAGGCTGAACATCAGGCGGTCTATGATGAAACCCACCTGGATCCACTCCTCCGAGCTCTGGCTTCTGCCCAGCTGCTGCGTCACCATAAGGCGCAGGCCCTGGAGGTCCCTGCCCAGGCTCCTCAGCTCCTGCAGGTCCTTGTCCTCATCCAGCGGTCCCTTCTGTTGTGGAGCCTCGCTGTCCTCTGCCACCAGAGAGGAGACTTTCATTTCTGTCCCAGAGGAGATGAGGGAGGAGGTGATGGCAGCTCTGACTGTTTATATTGACTTGTGCAAGGATTTTCTGCAGCTCATAATACACATGACTGCATGACTAGTTTTGCCTGTGTAAAACCACATCCCAGGTCTGACATCCTACCTTGTGCGGCAGGATTTTGGATGACTGTGTCCTCTAGATCTCTGGGCTTTGGAGGAAGCCGTACCAGGCGGCCCAGGATGTGAAGCACAAACACTCGGATCCAGCGAGGGAGTGGAGGGTAGTGAGCGGAGCCACACTGCAGGTTGGTGATGAGAACAGTCTCCAGCAGACTAGCCACCATCAGAGCCAGACAAAGAGACAGGAACACGTCTGGGACAATAATAATAAGTGCTTTTTAAAATCCTTGTTTACAAAGCTGCTTCACAGACAAATACAAGTTAAATCCAAGCAGAAAAATCTAAGAATCAAAAGACAAAACCTGCATTAGCTAATGTTTTGGCCACTTGGGGGCAGTGGAAACAAGCTGTAAACAACAACATTGACATAGCCTACAGTTTTATCGCCTTTTACATTGATATGGCGAACATGCCAGCAAACCGTTTTACACTTTTTTCAGAGTAAAGTTTGCGTTCATTTAGAGTTGTGTTTCTGTTTCAGCTGCTCAGTTCTCCACTATGATAAATGGCTGTCAGTTCAGTGTTCAGCCCAAGGACACTTCTACATGTGGACAGGAGGAGGTGGGGATCGAACTGCCACCCCTGCGATCAGTGGAGGACCCGCCCTACCTCCTGAGTCCCTGAGAGGTACAGGGACTGCCTCTATGGAGACCCTTTCACATACAAATGGTAATTTTAACCATTGATAATATAAAAATATTGATTATAGCAGCTTTAAAGAACATGAGGGTTAAAAAGTCAATTAAACAAGCACAGATGCTAAATATAAGTCCAAATAAGAACATAAATTGGAAAAGTAAGCAGGTAAAGTCTGGTAAATGCAACATTTATAAAAAGGGAAGTTTGAAAAAAAGCATTTTGAGGCACATAATGAGGTGCAATGCTTAACTTTCTTAGGTAGGTAATTAAGAACACTTTGAGCCCTATTGGTCTTAATGGCTTGATATGTTTGAAATGTTTCGTACACTCCTCTGGCAAGGCCTCTCTTTGAGCTGGATTCATGCTCAAATTAAGTTAAAAACTCAGTCCAGAAAGCACTTTGAAAAAATAACAGTACTTTAAACTAAATTAATGTGAAATGTCACAGAGAAGTGACGTCTAGACAGGATAATATGAAACCATGAATGATTCACTTTCCTTGTACTTGCATTTCACACTAAGGTGGAATAATAAGATAGAATGACATCAGATCAAATGGTTGGATTTTGACAGATTTTTTTGTGTTTCCCTGATGTCTTTAGTCTCTTTTATACTGTATGTTTCGTTTAGGAGGACCCTCCCAATATAAACCCAAATGTGAGAGTGGAAGCCAACATTGCCTTTACTCAGCAACCACAATATTACTTATCATTTCATTTTCAGCAGGGTTTTAACCATCTTGAAATTGTGGCATTTTTCAAAAATGTGTTCTTTTTGTAATTTGCTGATGAACGATGTGACTTTTGCAAGTGAAGACAACATTCTTCAGTGTCTTTTTTTCACATTTGGGACTTTGTTTTGGTCAGGTTTCAAACTGGATTCATGGTATTTATACCGATGCTGTTGATCAGTAGTAGAAGGTATTGTCAACTGACTTATGAGAGGTATGGTGTTTCCAGTGATAGGCAGCAGGTTGTTCATGATGAGCAGGAAGACTGTGTAGCCCAGGATGAGGGTCATCTTGAAGGAGGATCGGTCCACAGTCTGGGGAGGCAGCAGGAAGCTGAAGAGGTCGACTGTGATGAGCAAGCAGCTGGGGATCAGCAGGTTCACCACATACATGGTGGGCCGGCGTCTCACGGAGACCTGTAGCAGTGTCGATATACAGCCACTGGTAAACCCTCTGCATAACCACCAGGGTAAGTTTGTACAATACAGCTGTGATTAACTGGTGAAATGATTATTTGACATAATATCACTGTTAAGCAATTTGTTTTTCTCCATTTTACACTGCCTGATAAAACACTATTATACGGCTCTAAATAGTTTTATTATGTTCGAAATGCTTGGAAAAATATTGTTTGAGTCAAGATTTGATTAAAGAATTACAATAAGCTGGAACACAATTAAGAACATCTAAAATGTGAAAGTTCAACACTAGTTCACATCAATATGCCCTAAAACACAGACTTGACATTTTAACACAGCATGCAAGACTATACTGTTAATTTTAAATAACATTTGGAGTGTTTAATGCCTACAGTATAATGGTTTTACAGACAGTATTCATTTTCATGCATCCTCTGTAGGGTAGCTGTTAACTAGTAATGTAGACTAAACTTGTTTTTGGATCACTTCCCAAAGGACTTTTCCATCATGTTCCTCCCTCTGTCATCTTTCCTCTTGTGTGAATAAATAAAACAGTACATAATGGGACTTTAAAAGGTTACAGTCTAAAGTATTTCCTTACAAAGAAGCGCATCTCTTCATAAAGTAGTCCACCCCCGGCTGGTAGTTGGTATTCCTTCACTGTGATTCCTACTAGTTCCCACTCACCCATAGTTGTCATCACTTCTTTAGAGTTTTTTAATATTTCCTCTACAGGTAATATGAGGTCAATCTGCAGAGCATCCACTGAAAGGAAAATAAAATATAGTCAAAGCTTTGGTGAGATCTAATCCACTTATAATTAAATTAATTAAAAGAAAGAAGCCCATCTGCATCCAAAATTGACAGAATTCTTGTTAAAAAAGATGCAACAAACATACCATATACATACATATAAATTGTATTGTGTAAGTTCCATTAACAAGAAAAAATAGGATCTGGATCAGTTTCTACTTACTACAGTGTAAGTAGGAGTTGAAGCTTAAACTGCAGTTCTGGATGTCAAATGGAAACAGGTAGATGTCGAGCCTGCAGGAACTGACCACTTTGACAGGCTGTGAATCAAGCACGAGGCCATCAGAAAACAGATAGTTGTATGGGACAAATGGAGCTGAGTTCTTCTCCATACTGCAGGATGAGAAAAGACATAAAACCCAGTAAAAATGACTGGTCTCAGTAAAAAACACAAATAATGGCCACACCTTTTTTTGTTACAGTACACTAATAAGATGTAATAAGCCATACTTTGTATCAAATTAGGCAAACACTAGAAATGATATGTTATTTATTAGACAGTAAACAAACAAAGCTATACCCTAGACACCATACACCATGTATAAATTAGCTCATTCTTGAGATCACATTTTCATTATCTCATTATCTGTGTTGTCATACCTAAAACCCCAAATTAGCCTATACTGTTTCATGGTAATCAATAAGAACTCAATCAATAAAACACAAACATTTTTTTTAAGAGAAATTCCCCTCCAAGATTACATGTTGACAAGGAAAACCTTAAGTTTTTCTAGAAATGCTTTTTCATGGTGTTATTTTACTTTTTAGCCTATATTTACTTTTTCAGTCACTTATGTCAAGACAAAACAGTTAACTATTATTATCTCAAGATATCAAACACAACCCACAGCTAAGGCTGCACTGTTCTATAGAGTAGACTTACAATTCATTGATGACTATATCTGGTACCCAGAGCAGTTTCCTTGGAACCGTAACCTGTGAAGTACCGCACTGTTCCGGGTCCCACCTGACAAACTCATTTCTCCATTGCTGCAGCACAAATCAGACAGATATAAGACATCTGTACCTGACTACATACAGTATAAAACTAGAGCTTTCAGGTGACGTCCGGTGGGCATACTGTATCGGAGCTCAAGTGGTCACAGGTGTGACATTTTGAAAAGAATTAAACAACAGTATTGTCTTTATTCTTTTTGACTGAAAACTTATTTGCCAATAATAAGTTACACTACCTGATTAGTTCTTTTGGTAAATTACATCATGTATTATTTACTGTTCTGTTACTGGTATACAGTAGGATCTGCCCAAAAGCTTTCACTATGATCCAAACTTACTCCCAAGCCTGGAAAGAAGTGAATTATTTTATTATTGCTAGTAAACTGTGAAGTGGAAGGAAGTACTTACTAAAGATTGCCAGATAAATGTTGTCAGGATTTGAGCCTTTTCATCCTGAAAAAGAACCAACATTTGGTTGTACGCATTCCTTCTTTACAGACATTTTCATTTATGGAAAGTTGTTTTGACCACATAGAAACTCAATAAGATGACCATTTTAGGCCCAGTGAAATTTTCATGTTGGCTTGAACATAAAACTTAAACTTAAAATTAAAGTTAAATTAAATGAACCAGTTGATATAAGTAGATTACACTCTTTACACTGAGAAGCAATTGAACCTGGCCTAATAGTGAATTGGTTTTAAATACTTTATTTTTTCCAAATTATTTTTATTTATGCAGCTTCACTGCTTCCAAATTTACAGTCCATTATAAAGAAAATTTGTGGTCGAAATTTGAAATCAAACCAAACGTATAAAACAAAACAACTAATAAGTAAATAATAAAATACATAAATAAAAGTAAAAAAAAAAGGGAGATATGACAAACAGGTTGGATTGGTTGTAGGTTAATATAGTGTCCCTTACCACCCCCAAAATACCGTACAGGACGAAGCCAATGCTGACGTTGGTGGGGTTTGACATTTCCATGACAGGTCGAATGGAGTTCAGGTTGAAGACCGGTGTGAGAGCCTGCAGCAGGGAAGTCGAGTCAGGTTGAGAGCAGTTCGGCATGATGGAACCACATGGAGCTACAAAGGAAAGAAGAAATGTGTCATTATGACCTCTCATTGGCTGCACCAACTAGCAGCAAGTAAAGGTATTTCCCAACTGTATGAATTTCATACAGGAACTTTCACAAAGTGTGTGTCCTTAAACAGCATAAGAGAGGCAAAAGATGCAATGATGGTGAGTCAGCATGGTTTGAAAGTAAGACTTGGCAATGCTTTTTGCAATTTTCACTTTTTTTTTCTTTATACCAATGACCAAACCCCTGAGAAAGGCCCAATCTCAATGTCCTCCCTCTGTCCTGAAGAATGAACGCTCACAAATGTATCCAAGATAACTAAAATTTCCATTTCATCCTGTTTTTAATATTACAACAGTAACTTCACTGTTGATAAAACAGGTGTATTTTTCATAACAAAAACTGTCTTTTAATTGGAGACATCAGAATCAGAATCGAATTTATTTCCAAGTAGGTTTTCACATACAAGTAATTTGCTTTGGTGTATTGGTGCATAAATAAGCATAGTGAATGAAAATATATACAGATAAAATAAAGCCCCTAAAAAGTCAAGAATACAAATGTAAAATACAGATAAAATAAAATAGATCACATATACTGATTAAATGAGTAATATCGTTCAATAAATATCTAATTTATTCCTTTACTTGACTGCACACACCGGCATCAGTTTGCTAAACTATTGCAGTGTCTCACTAAACTCAAAACCTTTTGACTTCCTTTATATGTTTGAATACTGGACAGTTGGCAGACTATAACTGACTTGAAACATAACTGTGAGATAATTAACTCTTGGAAATCAATAACGAGCAGGAGATTTATATATATCACTGTATCATAGGAGCTGTACTTACCATGCATGAGCACAGAGATGAAGATGAATAGAACCTTAGAAGGCCTGACTTTCAGCGGGCAGCACTAAAAACATTGACATTGGGTCAAAAGCGGTTGTTAGTTTGAGTGGTGTGCTGGTTGTTAGGGCTGTCCTATAAAGTTGTCTTCACACAATTTAGGTGGCAAATACAAACATGATATAGATAAGTGGACATAAAAAAAAAAAAAGTAAGTGCACTTTAAGACCTACATCTAGATGTGAGTTCATTACAAAAGTTCCAGCAGTAGGAAACCATCGTATAATAAAAGGAGGATTTTTCATTTAAGACCCAAAAGGGAGCGTGTGAATGTTCAAGGTTTCCAACATTAATGGGAATACTTAAAGAGATTTTGGTTAGTGCAGATTTGCAGATTTTTGTTTTACAATGTACTGCAAATGTACATGTCGTGATTTGTTTTTTCCTTTTCTAAAACACTTAAATGTGATCCAACAGCAGATGAAGATGCTGTTTATGTAAAGGATTTTACCCTCCTGCTTACATTGTGGCAAGTTCTGCATATTCGGATCGTTAAATGCAATATATTTACTTTAAAACTAACTACATGTAGTATTAATTATTTTCTAATCATGTTGGCTGTTGACTGTGGATGTTAGGATTCAAAACTGACATTAAAATGAATAAATAAATAGAACAACAATTGGAAAATGATTATTAGGTTTGAAATGAATGTCAATCGAAAACTGAATGAATTTTTTTCAAGTACTTTTATTTTGTATACAATGGTTTCCTCCATTTTAAAATGGCACAATATAACACAAAAGGCTTAAAACTACATCTAGTTAATGTAGTAGAGCTAATTTAATGTCCAATAGTGATAATATTACCATTATTATTATTAACAATAGTACAATAACTTTAGAGTATGTATAAATGTATTGGATCCAAAAAAAAAAAATCTAAATACATAGCAAAATTATCATGTATTGATCAAAATTCAACAAACATTTGAGTCACCAGCTACATAAATGGAGCCCTTTAAAACAGACAGCAGTTGTCTATTGACTTTATGAGTTCACCCAGATAATGATGATGGTAATGAAGCTGACTGATATGAAGAGGATGTAGAGGCCGAACATCAGGCGGTCTATGATGAAACCCACCTGGATCCACTCCTCTGAGCTCTGGCTTCCACCCAACTGCTGCTCCACCTGGTGGCGGATGGCCTGGAGGTCCCTGCTCAGGCTCCTCAGCTCCTGAATGGCCTTGCCCTCCACTGCTGGCCCCCTCTCCTCTGGAGGCCCTTCACCAGCTTTTTGCTGTGCAACCACAGGTTTCATGGCTAGTTTTTAAGGGAAAAAAGGTTGAATTCTTTTTCATTACACTTACTCCTTCAGTGTGGTGTATGTGTATAAACAATCATGTTGATCCATCTGATCTACTCTGTATATTCAGTCATTTTCTGTAATCCTACATCTGTAAATTAAATAAAAGTATGTTAACCACTGTAAACTATAAACTGTACCTGAATCCTTTGGTTCTTCAGTCTTCTGAGGCAGGCAAACAAGACAGCCCAGAATATGCAGAACAAACACTCGGACCCAGCGAGGGACGGGAGAGAAGTCAGCGGAGCAACACAGCAGATTGGTGATGACGATAGTCTCCAGTAGACTGGCCACCATCAGAGCCAGGCAGAGAGAGAAGAACACATCTGGGAGAGAGTGACAGAGGAGTCTAAATGAGTCTAATGAGTCTAAAGATGTATGCTGCTTCTTAGTAACAACTAGAGCAACAGCAGAATAAAAAAATAAACACTGAATAACACTGACTTATGAGAGGTATGGTGTTTCCAGTGGTAGGCAGCAGGTCGTTCATGATGAGCAGGAAGACTGTGTAGCCCAGGATGAGGGTCATCTTGAAGGTGGATCGGTCCACAGTCTGGGGAGGCAGCAGGAAGCTGAAGAGGTCGACTGTGATGAGGAAGCAGCTGGGGATCAGCAGGTTCACCACATACATGGTGGGCCGGCGCCTCACTCTGATCTGCAGAGTGAAGAAAAAAAGAACACTTTGTCGGGTACCTTTTCTGTGCACATTTGAAAACTGTCTTATTTTAAATTAAGCTTTGTTGCCCGTTTCTCTGAAAGAATGCCACACAGTGTTTAAGCTAGCTATTTTTAAGTTCTTTCAACATGAGATGAAATTACTCGGCATGCAGAAACTCTCAATTAGTAAAATAACATACGCTACTAGTGCAGTTATATATTTATAGCTTAATCATGATTAAACAAACATCCAAAGTTATTTGGAATTAGAAAAATCTTCAGTCATAGTTAAAAATTGTAGAAAATCTACAGTTATTGTTCTAGAGTAAAACTTAACATGGCAAAATGAGCTGGGTGTGAGTGCGAAGTCTGTTAACACATTTGAGAGCTTTTTAAAAATGTATGCTGTGAAATAATGTTGTCATAACTCGGTCCACATACAGTATCTTCACTGTAGCTGCACAATTCAACAGGATTTGAATGGGAATATGTTGGACTTGTACATTTCGGACAGAATAAAAAAGTAAATAAAGATATTGCGCGATATAGGTTTGCTTGCTTTCAACCCAAATATACGCTACGTTAATCTGAGCCTGAAATGCAATTTACTGTCCATTTACTCCAATTAAAGACATTACAATCAACCTACATGAAATGCAAGCTCATCAATATAAAGATCATCAAGTCCTGCGCTGGGCTTGTGGGAGGTGATATCCAGCAGCTCCCACTCCCCCACGGTGGTCATCACCGTCTTGGAGTTCTGTGTGATGTCTTTTGCAGACATCCCCAGGAAAATCTTTATGTCCGTCGCTGGAGAGAGAATAAAATATGAAATATATTCATTATTATATATCCCATAAAGTCAAGGCCGATAAAAGCACATATCCACAATACAGAGACATAGGAATTCATAGTTTCACATTCATGTTCATCCCATCATCCTGACAAACAAGGAAAAGAAAGCTTCATAGAGACAGCAGAACACTGTTTGAAACTCTCAGACGTGCATTGACTACAGGTCGATCAATTTTCAATGACTCTGAACTGTAATCTGCTCATAATACAGCAGATTTTTGTCATGGTGCATCAACAATAAAACACTGTCCAGAGACACAGTGAATCTAAGATATTACACATCCCACAATATTCTTGTTACAGTCCTTTAACTAAATACATGATTATGCTTTTGTCCAAAACCAACATTTGGTGAAGTGCCTTACCAAAGTGGATGTAGGAGTTGAAAGTCAAAGTGCAGTTTTGTGTGTCAAAGGGGAAGGTGTAGATATTGAGGTGACAGGAGCTGACAACTTTGGCTGGCTGAGCATCGTGTGTCCGACCATCGCTAAACAGGTACACATACGGGACAAAGGGAGCTGTGTTTTCGTCCATACTGCAAGACAGGAACAAGCAGAGGAGTTGAAATGTCTGCAAATTGAGAGCATGGCACCTTTAATTTATCCACTGCCACAAACAGGAAATAGCCCTATATCTAAACTGCAGCATGAAAGCACATTCATGTTAACCAACTCAGCTGCTATGTGATACTTTATACTTAAGATACCACAGAGACAAGAGAGAGGTCCTACTGCTAAAGAGCCCGGTTTTCTCTGCTGTTTGGGAGACATGCAGTTTGCATTTCAGAATTTAGATGTGTCACCTCTTGCGCCTCTTTCTCATTGTCAACAAATCCCATGAAAAGACAAGACAACAATAAATTGATCCTTCTAACAAGTATTGCCTGATATATCTCATTCCTCTGTGCCATAGAGCTCCACTGCATGTCCCTTCATTACAACGAACATGGGCACTGTAGTTCATTTTGAGTCAGTCTGACATACACAATCCTGCTGCCCAAAATACTCACTAGAGCACCAAATGTGTATTAATCTGTGGCTGAAAATAGTCTTAAAATAAACTGTGCCCAGCTGTTTGACATGTTTTATGTCTTCCATAGGAACAAATGGACTTTGGGCTAAGTGCAACAGGGTAGAGAAGTTGGAAAGTACTGAGAGACGGACTAACACATTGTTGGTTTTGGTGTTTTCATGGGATTTGTTGACAATAAGAAAAATATAGTATAGTAGCAGACTTATCTCTTAACAAAGATGTATTAGAGTGTGTTACACATACAGTGCATGGTTTTAATGGAACTCACAATTCATTGATTACAATATCTGGCGTCCAAAACTTGTCTCTGGGAATAGAAATCCTGTCGGTGCCGCACCGGATTGGGTCCCAACTGACAAACTCGTTCATCCACCACTAAAACAACAAAACTGGTATCAGCGCACCGAGCGGGTATGCCATAAGTAATCATTCACAAAAAATAATCCCTCAATTATCCTTACATCACTGACTGAGAAATGGATTAAAATAGATGACTGCAGTACTTACAAAATGTTGCCAAAGGTAAGTGATTAAGAGTTGAGTCTTTTCATCCTGGAAGACAAGGAGAGCTACTTTAAGTCACAAAAATGTTTAATTCAGGTTACATTTGGTTGAACACAGCAGCAGGGTGATAGAAGGTGTCACTTTTCTGGTGACTCGTTATTGTTTATCAATATTAAATATATTATATTAAACTATACATGTATAAAGCTCCTTCTGGTATAGAAATGACTTGGTTTGCCTAATGTACTGTACAAGAAGAGTTTCATTCTAAGATAAGTGCCACAAACTCAATCAATGGTAAAATGCATATACACACTCAGTGTACCGTATAATGCTACTTATCCTTATCTACTGAAAGCTGAACATACCACTCCTAGTATCCCATACATGGTGAAGAATATGCTGATGTTAGTGCAAGTTGTCATGTTCATGACGGGCCGTATGGCACTCAGGTTAAGGACTGGAGCCAGAGCCTCCAGCAGGGTGGGTTGGGTTGGCTGAGAGCAGTTCAGCCCAATGGCACTGCACAGAGCTGACGAGAGGATTCGAAAATTAAAAGTCCAGTCGTAAACATGCTTTGGCTCAGACCTGCAACTAACAGTGGATTACTAAGTGGATTAAAAATATGGCGATTGTCTCACCTTTAGTTCCCAGTAAGCACTGGGATTTTGATTAACTTGCACAAAATGCACAATAAACAGAAATCTAAATCTTCCAATATTTGGCTCACAATATTGAATATACTGTATATTATACATTGTATAATTGTACATGCAGTATACATGCCTAATACTCAATATTGTGCTTACCAAAAAGCTTACCTGGTGCAAGAATGAGAAACACAACCAGAGTGGGCCTGACTGATGGAGGGAGACACTAGAATAAAACAACAATAGTTTCAATTTAAGCAACTAAAACATTAAAACCATTTAGCTTGAGGGATTCGTAATTTAAGAAAAGGTTATCAGTTACAGAGATAGTTATAGAGAGAGTTATATAACTGATACATAACTGATGCTGTACTTAGTCTCAGAAATAACACTTTATAACATACAGAATATGCACCAGGGGAAGATACTTTACCTTCAGTGTAGTATCCTTGGACGTCATGATGTCAGGAGTTAAATCTTTATCTTTCTACAGTTGTCACTTGTCTGGAGAGCACAGAATAATCATCACACTGCTTTATGGGAACATTTGCTTTTAGTTGTCAGAACAAAACAGAAGAGTCATCTAAATAGACTGCTGACCGTATCCATAAATAACCATTGCCAGACAGCAAAGGCATACCCATCACTTACCTGGCAAACTAATTCTTGCAAGACTAAATTCAGCCTTAGTGGCCAAGATATACATAGTGCCACTGTAAACCAAGCGTGAGGTGGACAAAGCCATTGCAAATCATGTGGGAAATGGAAAACTCTGCAAGGCTGCTACTTTCCCTGTAAGTGGTTTCATACAATACACAGATAAACCACAGTCAATGTGTGCGACTTGCAGTGTGTGACTTGCAGATAGTGAAGACTGACCACAGCGGCATCAGTGTCACATCTGCTGGTTGTACGCAAATAAACAGTGGATGCCCTGTGAGAAACATGTGTCCTCTGGTGTCACCTCAAGCCTCCTGTCGGCCAACTTTTTAATGTTGTCCATCAAAATTAAACAGGTTGCACAATTCTGCTCCAATACGCAATGCTTTAATCCCCAAACTTCCTGCAATCCAAACCTTTCTATATGTTAATTAAATGTTCAACAAGTTGTCACAATGTGGTACTCTAAAGTAACTTAGGGTGGACTAAATGTGTAGAAACCGTCTCCCACATTGAAATTGTAACTATCAGGAAAGACACTGCTGACTGAAACGTTGAGGCTGTCAAGCATTCATTGTAGAGGTGTTCCTGCCAGTAACATAGAGAAACCAGTACAGTTGTGTCCTTTTCTTTGAATCTTCTGTTAATGAAGTGCGAGTGTTTCTTTGTCTGTTCCACCCTCCTGATATCGCTGCTTGTGCTGACTGTGCAGCTCTTGTCTTCATTTCAAACAAACTGCTCATACTTGCTGCTGTCATAAATGTAGTACATCACGTTCTATGTGCCATAGACTCTTTACCACCTAGCTGACACCATGCATAAAAAATAAGAAACCTGCTGTATGTACAACTCCCATTTTGTTACCTTAGTGACTTCTTTATACATGCTTTAAGTATCAATATTCATTGACAGGCCTTCATCCTCTCATTTAGTGCCATATTTACACACTAAATAATAAATAAATTAGACCAATGTATTTGAAAACAGAAATACCCACACTACAAATCACAAATACATTTAGTTTATTGCTTGTATAAGCTTTATTTAGCTATTACATTTCTGTTTGTAAGATGGCTTGTTTAATGCTTTTATGCAAACAAGTAAATATGTTGCAGAAAACATACATGCACTTGATTATTGTATTAACATGATAGAGGAAGCAATAAAATGAAACAGAATGACATGAGGGAAAGTCTTTTACAATTAATGCTTTGCTAATATGAGTTTAGACATAAAACATCATTAAAACTCTTGATGAATCAAATGAAATGTCAAGTATAAATACAAGACAGTCTGAGACTTCTTTTTTTTAAAAATTAATTAAAGGCTGACTTAAAAGCAACACAAGCTCAATCCCTTGCACAGATGCCTTGCCTACAGGCCTCACAATGTTCAGGCTCATGGGGACTTTTGACATCCAGGCTTATAAAAGGCCTGTTCCTTCCGCCCAGGTTTTCATGGTAGCATTTAATTCTTATCTTCTCCACCAGATTCTCCAGGAGGATGTCGATGTTATCGGAGGCGATGCTGGGCGTTTCCATTGGAGCTTCGATGCACCTCTTGCAGTTTTGACGGAAGCGCCTCACCTTGACAACACCCTGCCCGTCTAACAGGCGCATGTGGAAGACCACCATCACCCGGTTAGAAGGCCAGCCTCTTCCACACATGGTACAGTCGAACCTTGATAATGACATAAGACCCAAGTTACACTTGAAACTCAAGTTTTAACTATAGACACACCTCCTGGAAGCATCAGTGCTCTGGAAGAAGAAATTATATAATTGGGTTTAAAAGTCAGTTGGCTGACCCAAATTATTGACTATCTGGCTAAATAATGTTGTCAGACTGAAGCCAGTGCAAAGGGTAAATGGGAGGAGAGAGAGCCATTGACGTCACCTAAAGAACATCTGAACTGGCTCTTTAACCATGAACCTACCAATAGCAAAGTGAAACTTAAAATTTGAAAACTGGTTTCCTTAAGTTTCAGGTCTAGTTTTGTACTGTAAATGGGATGGGCAACAAGTTTGTTTCACTACAGCTGATGTAAAGCACATAAAAAACATTAGTCACTAGACTGTCTAAGTGCCTAATAAACTATTTATATACAAAATTGAAGAGAAAGGAAAGCCCACGTAATGAAAATGTAACTGCTTTGTGTGTGTTTGGGTACTTAGGGTTTATGATTATGATTATTGACTGGTATTACTTCTCTCAATATAACTCTAACTCTAAAATAACCCAGCTTTTGTCACACTGGACATGGCATTAACTTACATCCATTCCCTTAACCCTAACCCCCCTGACCCTTACCCTAACCCGAAGCTTAACCAAAAAACAAGTCTTTACCCTAAAATTTAATGGTTAACCTTGTGGGGACCAGTTTTTGTCCCCAGATCAGACGTGAGTCACCACAATTTGGTGAACAGATTTTTTTGTCCACACAACTTGAGTAATACAAGTACATATACATACACACAAATCTTAATAAACCTAATGCATCCACTATACTATAATTTATATTAACCTGACATATAGGCTACAATATTGTATATACACACCAAGTACTGTGATTAACAGTAGTATAGCATACTGACCTTGCACATGTGTTCCTGATGTACTGCTCCCAGCCCAGGTTTGGGCGGTCAGGCACAAGACTGTCATCAAACTCCAGACGCCAGGAGTCTTCTGGTTTAAGATTATTTGCTTTCATCTGGAAGATATTTGTCCACTCCGATAGAGCCATCCTGTTAGTGTCAGTGGTGCAGGTGGCTGAAGAAGAGACAAAACTCTGACAGCTGATCTGTACAGTACACAAACAACTTGTGAGAATGACTCATCACCCTCAGGTTGAGAAGCTTTGAATGTGAGTCTACCAATAGAGAGTTTTAAGAAAATGAAACTTAAAAGTTGAAACCTCATTTCCTTAAGTTTCGGGTTGTGACAGAATATCCCAAAGATGGGCCAGATGTCTTCAGGATCTTTACCACACTATAAGTACACTTACATATATATATGTACTGAAAATAATCCAACTGAGTCAAAAGAGTTCAAATATGAATATAGTTTACTGACCAATCAAAAAGTACAGCGAACCCGAGTCAGTCCATGGAGTAACTGAAAGTCACCTGCATGCATCTTCACTTTTATCCCCATCTTTACTCCTCCTTCTGTGGTCCTTATTTTTGGAACCTCCCGTTGACCTTGAACACTTTCTGAGAACTGATTGGGCTTAACACAATTGTTTCTTTTTTTTCTATATATATTTTTCTGCTTGGCCAGTAAATAACTGTGTTAACTAAAGGTCTGTACTATGACATCACCTATGGACAATGCAGGACAGTTCTCTGTCTGATACACTATTATTTCTAAGAGTCAGCCAGGCTAATAATAAAAAAACAAGACTTTAATATTCAGAACGATACTACATAAATCTGTAACATATGATTGTGACTTGACCTAATAACCTAATATGTAATCATCATTAAAAAGATTTAACATATGATTGCTTGTTGCATAACACTGTAATATTGATTATGACTTGACCTCTCTAACCTTACCTTTAATATAACATATAAAATATCTAGTGTATAAAAAATATATCCCACAGGATCTAGTTTTGTACTATGAATGGGTGAACATATAACTGTTTTGTGTGTGTTTGGGTAATTTGGGTGCCTTATGATCATTGACTCAACTGAAAGTTAACTAATATAGCACACACATAAGAAATGACGATTAGTGTGGATTAACTGAAATAAAATCGTTGCCTTTTTGTGGTCTATAAACACTTGCACCACCTTCAGTCTCTCATTTAGTGCCACATTTACACATTAAATACTAAATAAATTAGACCAATGTATTTGAAAACAGAAAATACCCACACTAAAAATCACAAATACATTTAGTTTATTTCTTGTATAAGCTTTATTTATCTATTACATTTCTGTTTGTAAGAAGGCTTGTTTAATGCTTTTGTGCAAACAAATTGATATGTTAAAGAAAACAAGAATGTTAACAAGAATAAATATGAAAGCTTACATTCACTTGATTATTGTATTAATATGACAGAGGAAGCAACACAATGAAACACAATGACATGAGGGAAAGTCTTTTACAATTGATGCTTTGCTAATGTGAGGCATAAAACATCATCTCTTGATAAATTCAAATAAAAAGAATAAATACAAGACATTCTGAGACAAATATTTAGACATATTTTTTTAAATTAATTAAAGGCTGACTTAAAAGCAACACAAGCTCAATCCCTTGTACAGATGCCTTGCCTACAGGCCTCACAATGTTTAGGCTCATGGGGACTTTTGACATCCAGGCTTATAAAAGGCCTGTTCCTTCCGCCCAGGTTTTCATGGTAGCATTTAATTCTTATCTTCTCCACCAGATTCTCCAGGAGGATGTCGATGTTATCGGAGGCGATGCTGGGCGTCTCCATTGGAGCTTCGATGCACCTCTTGCAGTTCTGATGGAAGCGCCTCACCTTGACAGCGCCCTGCCCGAATATCAGGTGCATGTGGAAGACCACCATCACCCGGTTAGAAGGCCAGCTTCTTCCACATTTGGTGCATTTGAACCTTGAAAATGACATAAGACCCAAGTTACACTTGAAACTCAAGTTTTAACTATAGACATGCTTCCTGGAAGCATCAGTGCTCTGGAAGAAGAAATTATATAATTGGGTTTAAAAGTCAGTTGGCCGACCCAAATTATTGATTATCTGGCTAAATAATGTTGTTAGACTGAAGCCAGTGCAAAGGGTAAATGGGAGGAGAGAGAGCCATTGACGTCACCTCCTTCCTGCTTACTTTGGGCAGATGAAGCCTTATGAAAAAACGTATAGCAGCCCTTATAGACTGGGTCCGAAGCACAACACCTCTCTTTTTCTTTTTTTGTTTTAGTCTCATATATGTGCAATAAGTCCAAGAAACCTGCATGTTATTATTAAATCTGTAATACTTATGTTCAGAAGTGCTGCATTAAATGCACATGTTGATGTGCAATATGTTACAGAAAAATAATTAATAAATACATTTTCCATAAAGCCTATATATAAAATATTTTTGCTGACAGGAAATAGTAATGGACCTTATTGGTGTACTTTAGGCCCAGTGCCCACTGTGAGCACATGCGTTTTAACTTTACATGACATGTGTCACAGTTTGCCTCTTTTAGTCCCTCCCTTCAGTCACACTCTCTCATCCCCAGCCCTCTGCATTGCTCTCTCTGGGCCTTTCTCAAACCACCACCTACACCCACTCCCTACCCACTTCCACTACGTTTGCGCGTTCACGTGGACGGTCCTCCACATCGAGTGCAATCCCAAACCATGTAGCGGGGAGTGGAAGTGGGGAGGGTCCGGTTTGAGAAAGGCCCTCTGTCCCTGTCTTCAGCTCCTGCTTACTTCTCCCAGGCCATGTTCCATCCTCCAACTCCCCAGACCTGTCATCCTCGAGTCATCCACCAGATGCCCTCAGACTTTCATCATTCGTCATTCCAGATCCTGCCACCCCCATCTGCCTTGCAATCACCTCATTCCCCTCACCTGAGCTTCCCTGCCCATCTCCTCACCTGAACCTCATTCCCTTGTCAGCCACTCCCTACATATACACATACAACAGCCCACTTCCTTTATTCCAGTGTCAGTTTATCCTAGCAATGTGCCTTGTAGCTATAATGTGTTTTTGCTTACAAGCTTTTGGAACCCAAACCTCAACCTGCCTGTCTCTAAGTTCAATTCAATAAATCACCCAGTTGCCTCATCTGTCTGCATTTAGGTCCTATCCCCATTGCCCTGCATTTCCTGAGTTGGGACAATATGAGTTGCAATGTGATGTGATTGGAGAATGACATACATTAAATTGTCTATAATTACTTGGTAGCAGGTGGAAATGTTCTCATATTCATTGTCTTTCTAGTGCACGTTGCCATATTTCTCAAATATTCAACTCTCTTCTTATCCCAGTAATGTGCATATCACATTAGTTTAGCTGCAAAACTTTAAAAACGGATCATTTATGTTAATCTAACATATAGAATACTGTATGTACACACCAACACACTGACCTTGCACATGTATTCCTGATGTACTGCTCCTAGCCCTCCTTTGGACAGTCAGGTACAAGACTTTCATCAGACGCCAGAAGTCTCCTTGTTTAAGTTTCTTTGCTTTAATCTGGAAGATGCGTGTCCACTCAGGTTGTTCCATCCTGTCAGTGTAAGTGGTGCCAGTGGCTGAAGAAGAAAAAACTATGACAGCTGATCTGTACAGTACACAAATGACTCATCACTTTCAACATCACCCTTCCAATAGAGAGGGAAAATGAAACTTAAAAGTGCAAACCTGGTTTCCTTTTGTATTATGACTTGAATGGGGAATGACAAGTTTGTTTTGCAAGGGCAGATGTTAAGCATATAAAAAAACCTCACTAGACTGTCTACTTGCCTATTTATACACAGAAATGAAGAGAAGGGAAAGCAAATGTAATGACAATGTAACTGCTTTGTGTGTGTTTGGGTACTTAGGGTTCTTTATGATGATCATTGACTGCCATTATCATTAATTTACTAATATATCACACATAAAAAGTGTGGATGAACTGAAATAAGATCGCTGCCTTTGTGTTTCATAAAAACTTCACTAGCACTAACTAGTGAAGGACTGCAAACGAAACTGAAACTTTTTCCAGCTGTAGTCATACAACACTGCCACCTGTTGCTTGTATGCTGTGTCACACTCTTATCTGTCTTCTAGGCAATAAAAACATATACTAATATTTACTATATTTTTATATTGTATATAATGGCATTTGTCTACTGTCATTTCCATGTAGAGAAATAGATATACAGTAGCTCCTCAAAATGATCTGCCACCTTCTCCTGTGCATGGATCAACTTTAACTTCTGTCTGAAAATGTATCATTTGAAACAAGAGATTAAAAAGTGTTTATCAGGTTTTATTGTGCAATGAATCATTCTTATGATGCCAATATCATAGCCGCCCTCACTGTTTACACATTAACCTGAGTCACATTCAGCTATCAGTGAAGGAACTACAAGAGTAAATGGTGCTTAACATTAAATAATAAACTCATAAACCTTTCATCTCTTTTGGTGAACTATGCACGTAGACCCTGATTGTCAGCAGCTCATTGTAACAAACCAATACAAAAAACATTAAGGTCTAATGGCTCATTTAACCTCATTTGCAGGTTTAATGTAAGAAAAGACAGTAATTCAATTACTGTCATTTGCAATTCCTACCTCATCAAGGGCCTGTAGATAATGATGATATATACTGAATGTAGTGAGTCACACCATGTTTAGCCGTTAGCCTCAATATTATCATGCATATGAAGGCTTTCCCTTCCCCTCCCATTGGCCTGCAGTCCCCTAAATGATGAGCAATTAAACTGAGCACACAGTATTTACCCCTCTGGCTTTTTGACACGAACATAATTGATCTGGAATTCAAAATGAGTTACTTTAATTATTCTAATACATCTTCATGTACATTTTGAACAGAATGATTGGATTTGTGTTGTTTTAATAGCTGGTGGAGTTCGGCACTGCATTTAGCTACTGTATATGTTGGATGGTGCAGCTAAGAGAAAACCTTATTATGCAGATAGGTCAAGTTGGCCCATATGTGATACCCGATAAAATACTTGTGGATTGAATAAAAAACGCTTTCATTTTAATTGGTACAGTGTAGTGGAAAATGCCTCACCCTTCCCTTTTATTTATGTGTGATTTAAATCCAACCTTCCTATCTTGGACAAAGCGAGCAAAGATGGGAGATTTGCATGGTGAGAATGTGCCAGGAATGTGCTATCCCTGCTGCTATCAAAGCTAGAGACTGATCTTTAAAGCCAGAAAGTAGTCTTAATTTGTTCCTAAAATCATAGTGCTCCTTTTCTCAGGAAAGTGAAGACAAATAAGATATGTTCTTCTGATTTGGCTGCAGTTGACGAGGCCATGAAAGCAGAAGAGTTCAAAAATTGTGATGAAAACTGCAATTGACTGAATCCGCTGTGTTACGTCTTCGGATACCATCCCTGTACTAATACCAATCCATGTGGGAGTAAAGGGGAAGGGGTGAAATTAAAGAAATGGTTCTAGGTGAAACTGTATGTAACTGTGTGTAGTGTGATTTATATCTATTTTTCTCTGTATGACAAAATAATCTTCAAGTTATACTTGCTGGCTTTTTCTGGAGCTGTCAACCTCATCTCTTGGTCTTCATCAGCTGGTGGATTTTGCTCAGTTGTCAGTATGAGAAAACTTCTGACTTCTAGCATATTTCAAAACAAGGCAGTTGATTAAAAACACAACTGAAGCACTGAAACAAAGGATTAAAAAACTGGAGGATGAAATGTTAAATAAAAATAAAAGCGATTAAACAGAATAAAACACGAGCATGACAGTTCATTCTTGAACGGTAACTACTTTGACCCAAAATTAATTTACTAGCACATTCTGGAGCTTTCAAGAGAATCTTATCTTATCTTTTTCAGCAGAAGGAGGAATAACACATAACTAAAAGGCGATTTAATTAAAAAAGGCTTTACGAGACATTTACAAGACTCAGATATAGCTAAACAACAAAAAAAAAAAAACACCCCACGAATTACAGGTTAGAGTACTCCGTTTAAGATATAATGGTTCAGTACACACGTCTTTTCCGTACTCTTATTTTGAAACAGGAAACTAGATAAAGACGTCGCTATGGTAACGGTTACAACTCTGCAAAGATTAGCTTGTTAGCAACCGTCTTCTTTCTTTATGCCCTCTCTCTTGTTGTAGCTAGCGTTATATTATTGACATGCGATGGAGGGGTCAAATACATACCACATACGACCTAATCATCAGCACAAGTGAGTTGGTCAAAGTGGTTAAATATTTGCTTTTAGCCAGCGAGTTCATTGCTAGCGATATGTTTTTATAGCTAGCTTAAGTTAGCCAGTATTTATGTTGTAGTGTTACTAAACGTGTAGTGCTATTTTAAGATTAACCGTTAAGATTAGTCTACGTTTTCAAACCACAGTATTTGGCGTCAATACTGTCGTTGGCTAACGTTATTGGACGTTTGCCAGTTAACCTAACGTTAGCTGTAAGGACAACGTGAGGAAAAGTGTGAAAAATGTCTCCAGTCACCTTCTCAATGTTGGTAAATTGTATGTGGTAATGCACTTCAGTTCAAATGTATTGTCATCTGCAAGAACCTTAGGAATCTATACAATTAAATTGTACCAAGGCACTCAAATGTAGCTAGCAAACTTACGTCTAAAATTAGAATATACAGTACAGTACCATATGAGATTAAAGATATAAAATATAGGCTACAGTATACAAAAATATTGCTCACATATAGTGTAAACCATTAATAAAAATATATACAACCACCATTTATTAAGCGACTTCTATATCTCTGTGACCCATACTGAGGAGAGACTGATAAGTTGTAGCCACTGTGACCTGTGGAAGCTGACTGAAGTTAATTTCCTGCCTTGTTGCTCACTGTTCAATCTTCCAGGTTTAAGCCAGCCATCGTGAAGGAGTGTGTTCGGGAAATTGTGAGGGAGCGACTGTCTGGGATGCAGTACAACCCAGAGGAAGTCCCAGAGCTGTCCCGTTCACTGGCAGACTGCATTAAGGACAAAGTGAAGAGTGAGTGATGCTTTCTCCCTCTCATGTGTTATAACGCGAAAGGACAGAGCATCGGAGTAGCTGCTGTTGTAAATTTAAAGTGTTGAAAAACGTCATCCAGATATCTATTTGAATAACAGTAAGAAAACATAAGAAGTGTTACTCAGTTGAAGTGTTACTTCAGTCTGATTTAATATTCAGAATACCAGTGAAATGGCTACAAAACTGCAGACTAAGCCTGTTGGCAAAATGCTTGCCCAACAAAAGGATAAGAAAGAAGTAAACAAAACTATATTGTGAAAAGGTGATATGATTGTTACTTGAACGTGTCCTTTTGGGTTAAACAAGATTACCTTGGAAATGTTGCATAGAAGGTTACATGCATTCACTATCCTCCCGATTGTCAAGGCAACAGACTAAAGATGTTCTGCCACTTATGAAACAAACTGTTGCTTTTTATTGATGTGGCTGGCAGTACAGAACCAGGCTGAATCCCTTGGAGAAGGAATCAAGAATAAGAAATGTAGTCAGAAGAATGAAGTTGAATAACATGGTATAAAAGTAAATTTTGTCATTGCAAATATAGTCAGCAGCAAAATATCATCCTTCTAGTAAAATGTTTTACTTATTACACACATTGAATATGGCATTAGTACACACCCCTATATTGTGGCTGCACAATGTTTGCATAGTTACTGATGTACACTATAACAGCTCATTTCTCTTCCTCCACAGATGCAGGGTTTGACAGATATAAGCTTGTCGTGCAGGTGGTCATTGGGGAACAACGAGGACAAGGAGTCAAGTGAGTGATCATTTGGTACTGGTAAACAAAAAAAAGAGCTGTTACAATTTGTAAAACTATATTTTAGTGGGATACTCTATTGTCTGAGGAAAGCAGGTGTCTGCACTGTTGAAGACTGTTTTATAGGGAACAGACTAGAGACTGAGAGGCAGCCAGAGATTATATCACTTTGGCCCTTCTTACCAACCTTTCATTAATAAGTCTTCAGTGATAGACACACAAAAAAAGCAAATTAGAGAATGTGTGTATGTATAGTGCAGTTTATGCACTCATCTCATTCTCAAGCTGCAATACAAGGCAAATGACCAGCAATGCAATAACAGCATTATATTTCATAGACAAACAGTATGAGCACTATTTTTCTTCCCTCATGTCTGTCCTGCAGTTGCATTTTGTTTTCCCAGTATTTTTTTTTTACAGCAGTAATCTCTTCAACTGAGTGACACAATTGCAGGAGAGATTGCCATTCAATGACACTGGTCCGACAACATTATTCAACTAATATTTCCTGATTTGTAGTCTTCTTTCTTACTGCGTGATTAGGGTTTCAAAATGGAATTATTCTAGCAATATTTCAGTAGTGTTAGCTAACAGCTGATATTGACATGATAGCTCTGCTCTTCCGATTTACATGGTCAATGTAAGTAAATACCCTGTTAAATCAAAATCGTGCTGATTTAATATGTTATGGTTATGAAGGTAGTTTAAGGTAAACTTAGAAAATCAATCCCACAATGTTTAACTTTTTATCAACACTGTGTCAGATAGGTATTGACGCAACAAAGTTTTGTGGCTGTAATTTGTGGTAGTGTTTCATTAGATTGCTTTATATTGAAACGTGTTTCTAATATTCTGCCCACCAAATGTCTGTGTAATGTGGGTTTGACAAAATATCTCAAAAATACCAGAGTTGAAACTTCCCCCTGACTCGTTGTCACCAAAAATTGTACATGATAAATATCGTAGAACTAGTGTTAGGTTAACTAGGACTCTTCCTTTGAATTACATTACATTGTAGGTTTTTCAGAAAGTAGTTTAGACCTTCAAACATGAATCCATCACCTTTGAGACAGCCTCTGCTCTGTTTTCTCTTCTGTTTTACCAGGATGTCTTCAAGGTGTTTGTGGGATTCTGACACAGACAACTATGCAGAAGATGTTTTTATGAACGTAGGTGCCTTTGTTCTGTTCACTTGCAATTGAGGTTGGAAAAACAGACTTCTCAAAGACAGTTTTATACAATTAACTGTGTTTGACCATTTGTAGGACAGCTTGTTCTGTGTGGTGGCAGTTTTCGGAAGCTATTACTATTGAAGACAAGAGGATGGATGATACAGAATTCTTTCAGATGAAAAGATGTGAGGTGAACATCCAAACGAGACTGCATACCATCAGCATTTCTGGTCCACGGTGCGTTGATCTGAAGTAACTGTGTATGGATTTGCTGCATCTTGAGATCAACACAGATGACACTCAGTGTGGAAGTGATGGGTATCTATGCTGATACTGTACTGATTTTAAAATGAAGGATTTCACCAGGATTTTATATTCATGAGATGCTGTGTTTTCTAGAGAAGGCATCTGACTTTCATATCCATCAGTGGGTTAACAGATTAAAAATGTCTCCACCAATATTTCCAGAAACATTTTATTGTGTATTTAGCAGACCTGCTAGATTAGTAGATTGCTTGTGATCACAGACATTACAAGCATAGTGGAGGAATGCAGCAGTTGTTGTATCCAGTACTTATGTACAATTCCCATTTACACTACACTTTGGGTGCTTGACTTAGCACAGCAGCAGCAGTAGAGGTCAGTATTTGTCTCTGGTTGTCAACACATCATGACATGATAATTACTGTAGGCCAGCTGCTGTAATTAATAAACAGGAAAGACGTTACTAGAATTTGGACCACTGTCTGTCAAGTGCATCACCACCTTTATGAGCATAAACTTAATTCTGCTCACCTCTTTGCACACTGCTGCCTCTCCGTTTTGCTATGACTGAAGTCCTTGTACTGTAAATATTAAATCAACCCATAGTTTGAAATTGAAACCATTATCTCTTAATGTGGACATCCTATTCAGCAGTAAACAAATATCCAGCACAGAACATAGACTATAACAACATTTAAAGTATATATTTTATATAATATATAATAAAAGAAATGTTGCCTACTGTTATCATAAACATTGGTTCTTACATACAGTGTATATACTACTGTAACATTATAAAATCAACAAATTATTATCACATTAAGCATTTGTAGATCAACCATAAACAAATAAAACCATCACTGAAAAGATTTTGAACTTTTACGCTGCATTATACTGTTCATTGTTGGATTTTTGCAGGAAATGAACAGGACTGAACTTTGGATAAAACAGGAAGAAGCACAGTTCTCCCAATGCAAAAAGGCCAAGTAATTACCTTATTTTTTATGGCAGAATGAGGTTGGTAATCTTGGTCAAAAAAACATGGGCACTAACAATACATGTCACTCAACCATGGTTCCACTTGTTTATTTAAACTAAAATATCACAACAAATTTGACAATGATAAAAACGCACTTTTTAAAAAAAACCAAAAAGTGAAAGATTAAAACAAAGCTGCTTACATTTCTAGCCACACAGAATTTCTTGGTTTGAATTGAATTTGTGATTTTGGGTTATATTTGCTGGGTCACCTGGCAAGAATTCACATTAGATGCCACCTGAAGTGACCCAGATTGGATTTTGTTTTTTCTTTATTTTCACTTGACCCATATATTTCAACAGTCATGATGTGCTAGAGGACTTGTGCCTGGCATGAACATGAGGACACATCTGTCACACATACATGGAATATGTTTACTGAATTTTGTTTCCCCTCAGAAATATCTAATTGTAATTAAAGATATCATTCCTTTTGAAGCAGTAGTAGTTTGCGAAGGTAGCAGCATTTTTTTAATTGGACAATTGTATAATGTTTTACAATTTGAATACATAATACAAGGCTTTTATGCATGGTGGTGGTTTTGCTTCATGCATGCATTGGACTCATTTAGGATTCAGGATTAGGACACAAACACAGATGAGTCCCCTGGAGCAATAATGGTGTGAACAGCCTGTTTAGTGACCAAACTGTTTTGAGTTGTTTCTTTTACACTAGTCTCGCATAGCCACACTTCATTTTAGCGCTGTGCCAGCACTGGAGAAAGGTCTGGCTGAACCTAATATCATTCTGGTGTAGGAGAAAAAAACGCCTTGAATTGTTTGTATCTCTTTAAACCAATCACAGTTGTTTTGGGGCACTGTCGCTGCTAAGCCCAGGGTGCAGTGTTGGGGGGGGAAATTGCCATTTTCAGCATGTAAGTTGCTAGCTCGGAGGTTGTTTCACATAGTGACGGGGACTTTGAAAACAGTAACATACAGATAGTGGAAGGGGAGGAGAATTCCGACTTAAATAGTCAGCCAGTGGCAGGCTCATTCTGCACCACCTTGTCAAAAATATGTCTACCATATTTCAACAGTAAAACATAATTCAAAAGTATTGTACTCTCTTAGGGATGAGGGCTAATGACATATGCTGGTTGTACGTTACTAGCCCTCAGTTGCCCTCATCCTGGAGCCTTCTTGGTAAAGGCTGGCTGAAGAGTCAACTGATTTGTGGCTATCAAGGGGTTGCAGTGTTGCCACACTATACTGTAACTGACTCACCCTGGAAGACTGGCCATGACGGAAGAAGCAGCTTCCTCCCAAAAATGTATCTTGGGAGCTTCCTTTTGTTCATCAACTGGCTCTACTCTCCATTCAGCCATCTCCAATCAGTCTCTATCTCTTTGTGTCTTCCTCTTCAGGCAATCTGTTGTTTCTTGGGTTTTCAGTCAGAAATTGATTTGGAAACTGTTTGTCACTGATAGCTGATTAGCTAATGCAAGTACAACTTCTGCCTCAACTAACACAATTCTCTGTTCCTTCACGGTCATGCCCTTGGCCAGGATTGGCCCACAATTAAGTCTGTCGCTGGTAGCATAATAAGTCCTGATGATGATACTAGGGGAAAGGCTGTGGGCCACAGAAGCAGTAAGGAAAATAAATACAGAAAACAAAATAACCCAAATTAGCAAAACACAACCACTAACCAATCAAAAGATAATAGTCATAACCCAACAAATACAGTAGTCAAGTTTCAATCCAAATATAGTGCAAAAAGTCTTTCGATCACACTTTGTTGCCTTTTTGTTTACGATACATCAACTTCCATCTTAATCAAGTGTAAAAGCCTTTGCCTTATTTCAAGTTTTTTCCAAATTATGTGCAAAAAAACTCGTGCATGTAAACACACTTATTGTCTGCTGTGCAAAGCCAATGGTGGCTTCATTGAGGCAGTGGCAGCATAACCTGCTGTCTGATGTGTCAGTACATGCTTTGTAAGATCAAATAAAATATCCTGTACCCATTTGACAGGAGACGTGCGTGAATCTCTTTGTTAAAGATAACTACAACTGTAGTGTCTGCCAAGCCAACATGAAATCGGATACTCGCGCCACACAAACAGAGACAACATGATGGAGAGGTTTAATTGCGTTTTAAGCTGTTTGTACAGACTGAAATGTGAGCTGTCAAAGCACTGTCAGAGAGGCACCATTCTGGCTGTCAATGCAAATGTATTTAGCTACTTTCTCTTGACGATTCAAATTAATTCATTGATCTTTTGGCCACTGAGGTTTTCACCAGAATTGGTACCATTGTACTCTTTATCCTACTTGTTTTACATGATTGTCATCAATTTATTCCATCAGATTCCACTGTAAGTAGGTCTACAGTTATACAGATTCTAGATTTAGTAAAGAGATTGACGGAGAAAGACTGCCCGGCCCGGACCAGCTGTGGGAGTCAGGCGTCCTCCTCGACACTTAATCTTCTCATACGATTGACTTACTATTGGAGTTCAAAAGTAACACAAAGTAAAACACTGGAGGCAGTCAGAAGTCGTTGCAGAGAGTTTATTCTTTGCGATAAGAACAAGCTCGGAATCATTCCCCGGAGAATGACTGAAGAACAAAGAACGTACATCATCTCTTATAGGCTAGCTTGCCCGACCCCTTTCGGGTGGAGCGAGACCTCCGCTCCACCTATCTTCCTAAACATATCCAATCATAACGTTACAACACGACAGTGTCCATAATCATGTATTTGGGTCATCCAACCATAAACGTCAAACATAATGGTATTTTTTNAGGCATCGAGTCGTAGGCTTTCTTGTAGTCAGATTGGTGTGCCTGGTCTTACAGTCTTGAGTAACTGCTCTATTGACGGAGAAAGACTGCCCGGCCCGGACCAGCTGTGGGAGTCAGGCGTCCTCCTCGACACTTAATCTTCTCATATGATTGACTTACTATTGGAGTTCAAAAGTAACACAAAGTAAAACACTGGAGGCAGTCAGAAGTCGTTGCAGAGAGTTTATTCTTTGCGATAAGAACAAGCTCGGAATCATTCCCCGGAGAATGACTGAAGAACAAAGAACGTACATCATCT
>LKNJ01001383.1:2605-41711 GCA_002120245.1 Maccullochella peelii | reverse complement strand
TTTTTTAATATGTATTTAGGTCATCGGCTCAGCCCCCACCTTCCCGGTTTCTTACTTTCTGCTGACACCGTTGTTTTTGAAAAAGTTGGGTTAGCCTCGAGAGCGCTGGGCTACCTTTTGACTGAATCTGTGCTCTCCGTGAGACACGGTTTGGCGCCCTTTTTTTCCTTAGCTTGCTCCCGCCTGCTTCGTACACCAGTAAACCCCACGCTCCCGCCCCTTGACTGTGCTCGCTTCTGCCACCTGCAGAACTTGGCTGCGTCGAACTACATTTTTTTAAAACCCTTGCTCTGCGCTGGATCATGATACAGCCTTCCTTTTACAGTGTAGAGTTCTATGCTTCAGCCTAGATCCTGTGTAATTTTTTACAGCGTTCTTGGTGTCACATTATCTCCTGTCTATAATCTCCTTGACTCCTGCAACCTTTTTTTCCCTCGCTTTTACTCATTACATGGATTACATTGTACTACTTCTATGTTTAATGTTTTTCATATATCTATAAAACCTAGAAAAACAAACCCCTATGACATAAAAACCCACTACAAGATGCTTCACATCACTGGATCTTTGGAGCACACCAGATGGCCAGTAACACACAGCCCATCATACTGCAAGCCATCACAAAGCACCAAAAGATGAAAAGGCAGTTTGACCGTAAGAATTGCAGTAAATATTTCACAACAAAGTGAGTGACAAATAAGCACATTTCCGATCATTTTAGATAACCGAATAATAAATCACATGCACAGCTTTTAGGTTTTCTTAACATTTGTATGTTGCTACAAAACCATTTTGAATGCAGGGTTTATTGATTGAAATCTTCTATTGACTGAAATGTTAGCATAGTTAAAAGTTAATTTAAGTTTTGCTTTTGTGTGTTTTGGTGGTGATGTTGAGAATCCTTGTTCCATCAAGAAGATTTAAAGGGTTTTGTGGCATATTTGCCTCATTAAAAAGTGTCTCAGTCGATTGCATTCTGTCGTAGGTTTGCCTGCTTTTGCTCATTTCACTTCAGATTTATGACTTCTCAAAGGCTGACTATGAACCTCGATATTATTTTCACACAACACACTTTCCCTTTCACTGCAGTACTATTGCAAGTTATTTGCCTAACAAAGACAAAACAGTGAAACATTTGCCAACTCTTCTTCCCTCTAATTTGTTGGTGACATTGAAATGTCTGTCTTCAATATAGACAGGAGGTCATTTTCAGATATTCCTGTGTTTTTGTAATTACTCTTGGGTCTTTTCCATTAATTTCAGCAAACCGGCCCCCAGCTGGAAAACTACTACTCAGACTATATGTAAAGACTAATGAGACAGAAGTGAGCAGTTGAAGTGATTAAGCTTAGCGGAATCAGTTAGTCAAATGACTCATACTGTGATTACATATACATGCCAAAGTAGGTTTTGCTCTGCTATTTCTGGTTGCAAAGCACAGCTGAGTTGTGAATGAACTTCCAGATGCTCAAATACATCACAAACATGCTCTGGCCATTGTAATTCCTACTCAAATATTATAATAATTTTGCAGCAATTTGTAGTAATAATAAGTGACAGTCTTTCATACATATTGTTAAATATTATCATTCGCTGCAAAGCCACATCCCAAGTATTTCCCCAAATGAATCATAAAATTAATATGAAGCACAATGGATTCAAATTTCATTCAATTTAAATTGTTGCTGGTTTGAAGAACTGTACCTAAGATGTTAGAGCAGGCTTTTGTGCCATTCCCATTTCCTCCCAGTTTAATGTCTGTAACTAAAACCTGTTTTCATGTTCATTCCCTTCAGTGTCTTTAATTTCATCTCCATCTTTTTAATTTTAAAGTTTGATTCATTTTGAAGACTGACCATTTTGACAAATAGTTCCACTCGAGGGGCTTGAGGTACAAGCTCTTCCAAATAAGATTAAATACAGCATCTAGGCAAAAGTCAGACAGACATCCCTGTCAAAAACTTTTATTTTCCAATCTCACCTTCCCAAGAGCTGTTTTTAATATTGTGCAAACTATTCTGTGTGTGACGTGGCTGTAAATATTGGAGAAAGCAATGCTATCTGCATTATGCATTGTTCAGTGTTTATGTTCCTTTTTTGTTATGTGAACATAAATCAAAGTATTAATATGTGAATAAGAGCCATACAGCTTTTATTGGGTTGTACCTAGTTCATTTGATATTTATGTAAAGAATTTAATGTAGCGTATGTTTACATCTTGTTCACTCATTGAAGCATCTGCTGTTTTGACACATCTCATTCGCGTTAATCATCTTCCGGCTGATGAAACAAAACAGACTTCTCATGTCACTAAGGAGACATCAAATAAATGACCTGAACTACTTGGAGAGTTCTTTGACAAGGTTTGACCACGAGATACCCTCTTTGACTGAACAGTGGTGATAAGAATCACAGGAGAGCAAATATACTGCTTCACTGTGTCAGTTGTTGACATCAGAATGTAGCGCTACAGTACCCATAATGTATTGCAAGTCTGAAAGCTCACTAAGCATTTCATAAATGTCAGTTAAAATGGTAATCGAAGTGAATCACTCCCACTGATTTGTTAAATCAAACTGGCATTTGACTGCTGGATTATTTGCTCAGAGATGAGACAGAGACAGAGCATTGGTTATATTTGCACTTTCAAATGCTCATTATTTTTGGTTTTTATGTAAAATAAACAATCCAGGAATTTATTGCATATTGAATATAAAAACACACAAATAAATAAGAATGAAAATAGCATTTGCAGAAAAAGCACAATTTTTTAAAACTACATTGAGTGACTCCGACTAATCTGCAGCATAATGGGCAGGTGTTTGCATTTTCTCCCCATTTTTTCTTCACTTTTTTTTGCGTTTACTGTAAACTGTGGTCACCAGTGTCCTCTTGCAGTTAGATGATCACCAAAAATGGATCACACTATATATAAAACAGATTAACCTCAATATGAGAGAAGTAACAATACATGAAACAAAGCCTAAAGGCACAATAAAGCAGGATATTTCAGTCAAATTCTGGTTGTCTGTAAAAATATTTAGATTTTATTACATTCAGAAAACTGTGCACCTTGTTAGTTAACATTACAAAACCCCTTAGAAGTAGCCTCACGTTGCTTCTCTTCTCTTTCAGCAGTCAATAATAAACTTATGCCTGAATTCGTTGTTCGACTGTGTTTTTGCAGTCTGTCAATGCAGTGGTTAGTATTATTTCCAGGCTAGCTATTAAGAACTGGTGGTTAGTATAATTAGGGATGCTTAATAGGTGAAAAATGATAATTGATTGTGGTCTCCCGTCACAGGATAGATTTTCTGAAGCCTGAAAACAGAGCCAAGAGGAGGGGCAGTAGTGGAGGTTTTCTCTCAGACCACTTATTATGGAATGTTTGCCCAATGACGCCAAAAAAATACTGCCTACCCCACCTTTACGGATCATTCCTGATCTGTCCTGTTTGTACTTTTTTAAACATTTTTCTCTCCTGTCATGCTTCTGTTTGTCCCTGCTCCTCATAAAAAACATAAAAAACTAGTTTATATGTACATAAAGACAAAGTCACTAACAGATTAAATATATTTAAATATTAATTGATGTCAATTGTCAGTATATTTATTGCCATTTATATACATTGAGTGAATTTTATGCTTCAGAGGCGCAAGCTGGTCCGGCAAAAAATATATCAGAGAGAAAAAAGCCATAGCAACAAAACATAACTGTCAGGCTGCGTTGGTGAAATATACCTAACATGAATTAAACAGACTCAGTGTCTGCAGGTTCATCTATGGCTTTTGACCTTTTGCTGATGTCACGAAGTCATAGTACACTTGTCTACATTTCCTCTATTGTAAATGCAGGGATAATGATTATGATTCCCATTACTTTAGCTGATGTATTGTTAATGAATTATTTGTTTGAGACTTGAACAATTCAATAAGACCCACAGACAGTCTGAGGTTAATTTGCTTCTTATGTGACAACATAATTTCACCTCAGAGTTAAGCTTTTGTTTGCGCTCTTCCAGATGGGTCCAAGTGACGGCTGTGTGTGTGCATTCACAATCTACTGATGGAGTCGAGAGCTGGATGGAGTTGAGAGCTGTGCCTGTGCATTGATGAGGCCTTATTTTCCAATCTCCCTAGCTCTCTGGGGAGAGCTGGCTATGAGGTGATCACTGGCTGTTATTTACAAGAGGACTATTTCGGTGGTATTGCGTCCAGATTTTTAGCTATGCCTAATCTATCTTGGCGACTGGTCCAAGGGTTTCAAACATCTGGCACTATTCAAGTCATTTATGGCTTGGGGATTCATTCAATGGTTTTTAGGCATTTGCGATAACATGTTGTTGTCTGATATACTGTGTTTGTGTGTGTGTATATATNATATATATATATATATATATATATATATATATATATATATATATATATACACACTATGTATTGATAATGTTAAAAAAACAGTTTATTTCTTACTACCTTTGAATGGCCTTTAATAGTTTTTGTTTTAAAACAGTGTTTTTAAAACACTGTTTTTCTTTCAGTTTTAGCCAAGAATGACAATTTTTACCTTGAACACCAGTTGAATAAAGTCAACTAGCTGCTAGGACAGAAAACCACATGAGGACCGAGATTGAAAACATGAGACGACCTTGCACACAGCATTGCATTTGCAACAAAACTGTGACAACTATGAATCCCCCACAGTGGCTGAGTAAATCTGTGTGGGTGAATGAACACCCTTTTTTAAATATTGTCAAGGATGTACACATAATAATAGCCTAATAGTACATACTGGTAAAGATGGTGATAATTCCTGAATGAAAGGTGAATCCATTACACTGAATTTAGTTTTTAAAATGCTTCCAAAAGCCATTTCCACTGTGATTCTTCCTTTAAATAAAGGGCTTTGTTTAATACCTGTGAATACATGTCGCAAGTGAGAAACGGCTTCGGTGGACATCTGACCCTTCCGCATTGCATTGTCATGTTATCCAATTATATTGTCTTGTTAACGCGGGCAGATGGCTTAAAAGAAAATGCCAGGTTTTTTTTTTTTTATTTAATTGCAGAGATCCAGGACATTTCAAATATTCTTCAATCTTCATACTGTGAACTGTTGCACATTCCCTTGTCAATGTATTGCACATCCCTGCACAAAACTGTACAGCTCTTTCATTTAAATAACAGTCATATTCTAAATAGTTTTTATGTAAATTTTTCACATTTTACTGTCAATGTTATATTTTATATGTATGCTTCTTGACTTGCAGTACTTGCTTTATCTTTCTTTATATTTTCTACTTACTTTGTTTATTGTTCAAAAAACAAATTCCTTGCATATGAAAACCTACCTGGCAGTAAACCTGATTCTGATTCAGATTCTGAGATCTGGGAAGTTACGACATCAACGTGTCCAGTATGCCAAGCAACACGACTTAAGAGATGATGACACATATTGTAAACAAAGCTCTATTAGTTAAACTATTGGCACTGACAGAATATGAAAATGTGCTAAATCAGCACTTCTGCATGTTTCGGGACCTATTGACTTTATGTGTTTCAGCAACAAGGAAGTCTTCTAACTTCCTGACACTGGAGGTGGGAATGTGTTATGTTATGTAGATTGATATCTGCTGCTTGTGATCACCCTGTGCCTGTATTTTAGCAAATATCTGACCAGTTTTATAATATAATGTACAGCGTGAAGGACTGTCAGAGCTGGAAGAAAATGAGACACTTTCTACTACAGCAGTCTGATGAACATCGCTCGCTATTTACATAGCAGTGCTAATTAGATCAGTTCTCCACACAGCTTTGGGATCAGCTGGTCATCTTACTGTTATAATAGTCATTGTGACTGGTCAGAATGTGTTGGTATTTGTGTTTTATTATGTGCTTATGTATGATGTCGTTACAGAATAGATTGTGTGGCCGTTCAAAACGTGTGCTAATACAATATTTACACAGAGTCCCAGTTGAGGCTCACGACTACACACAGTCCAGTTTTCCATGACCTGTGTTTATTATTGTGTAACAAGCTTATTATTTGTTATAATTGGGTATAGTTGGTATTTTAATCAGATTCCAGACCAACAAAGTAAAAATGATGTGGTTTAGTGATCGTTTGCGAAGAATGCAAATAATGAATACAACAATAGCAACCGGAAGTTGAGAGACGAAACCGGAAATGGAACAAACAAAAAAATGTGCGGGATGCAGAAGGTCAATTACGACTTTGTGAAGTTATTTGTTTGGTCCATCTCTCTATCTTCCTGCTGTCCAACATGCTGGTCCAGAGCAAGATATCTGAGCCCGCTACATGTAAGGCTCTAAGAATAACAAAATCATCATTATGGTGGTCATTTTACTTATCACTTTCTATTATGAGGTGTGATGGACAGTGTAGCCTCTAGGGAATGCTAACGGGTTTTAGACTAGTCTTGTTAGAATATAGGTAATGCTAGATCTAAACTGTAAGTCAGCAGGACAGACTTGTTGAAAAGTTTTTATAGTTTATTTTAGCATTAATAGCTGTCAGGTAAGGCTTAAAGCGTCATCCATCATATCATTTAAAGGTCCATCATGTCATTTAAAAGTCCATCATATCAATTAAAACCATTTGAAAATTCATTTCAGTAGAAAATCCTCTCACTCATATTGTCTTCCATAGCGACGGATAACATCTGAGCACAAAGTACACTTTGAATAAAAGGCATCAAGACATTGAGCAGAAATTACTTTAACACACAAACACTACTGTCAGCAGTACAGAGGACTGACAAGCATGACAATTTTCTATACAGTATATATCCATACAGAACAATGCAAGTAATCTTTTCTACAAATTATTTGATAATTACTGCGCATAGAGTGTTTTTTTTTGTTTACATTATGGACGATTACAGTAGCAATATCGTGAATAAAAAAAGACATTCACTTTTCCATGATCTCTTAATTTAATTATAATTTTTAGTTGTTTTTTTTCATGTTGGTCCCTTTTTAAACATTTTTCTTTTTTATATGCCCAGACTTGTTTTGTTTATCTAGTTAACCCAGAAACTTCAGTTTATTGTTACTTTACACCATTGTGTTTACTGTACATAACTAAGAATATACAGTGCATCCGGAAAGTATTCACAGCGCTTCACGTTTTCCACATTCTGTCATGTTACAGCCTTATTCCAAAATGGAATAAATTCATTTCTGTCCTCAAAATTCTACACACAATACCCCATAATGACAAAGTGAAAAAAGTTTCTTTTTTTTTGCGAGTTTTGCAAATTTATTAAAAATAAAAAACTAAGAAATCACATGTACATAAGTATTCACAGCCTTTGCTCAATACTTTGTTGATGCACCTTTGGCAGCAATTACAGCCTCAAGTCTTTTTGANCTCATGGTCTGAGAGTCCCTTAGGTGCATTTTGGCAAACTCCAGGCGGGCTGCAATGTGCTTTTTACTAAGGAGTGGCTTCCATCGGGCCACTCTACCATACAGGCCTGATTGCTGGATTGCTGTAGAGATGGTTGTCCTTCTGGAAGGTTCTCCTCTCTCCACAGAGGAATGCTGTAGCTCTGACAGAGTGACCATCGGGTTCTTGGTCACCTCCCTGACTAGGGCCCTTCTCCCCCGATCGCTCAGTTTAGACGGCCGGCCAGCTCTAGGAAGAGTCCTGGTGGTTCCGAACTTCTTCCATTTACGGATGATGGAGGCCACTGTGCTCATTGGGACCTTCAAGGCAGCAGATATTTTTCTGTACCCATCCCCAGATTTGTGCCTTGACACAATCCTGTCTCGGAGGTNTCCTGAAGCCACTCCTTTGATATCTTGGCTGTGTGCTTAGGGTCGTTGTCCTGCTGAAACATGAACCGTCGCCCCAGTCTGAGGTCAAGAGCGCTCTGGAGCAGGTTTTCATCCAGGATGTCTCTGTACTTAGCTGCATTCATCTTTCCCTCTATCCTGACTAGTCTCCCAGTTCCTGCCGCTGAAAAACATCCCCACAGCATGATGCTGCCACCACCATGCTTCACTGTAGGGATGGTATTGGCCTGATGATGAGCGGTGCCTGGTTTCCTCCAAACATGACGCCTGGCATTCACGCCAAAGAGTTCAATCTTTGTCTCATCAGACCAGAGAATTTTGTTTCTCATGGTCTGAGAGTCCTTTAGGTGCATTTTGGCAAACTCCAGGCGGGCTGCAATGTGCTTTTTACTAAGGAGTGGCTTCCGTCTGGCCACTCTACCATACAGGCCTGATTGGTGGATTGCTGCAGAGATGGTTGTTCTTCTGGAAGGTTCTCCTCTCTCCACAGAGGAATGCTGTAGCTCTGACGGAGTGACCATCGGGTTTTTGGTCACCTCCCTGACTAGGGCCCTTCTCCCCCGATCGCTCAGTTTAGACGGCCGGCCAGCTCTAGGAAGAGTCCTGGTGGTTCCGAACTTCTTCCATTTACGGATGATGGAGGCCACTGTGCTCATTGGGACCTTCAAGGCAGCAGATATTTTTCTGTACCCATCCCCAGATTTGTGCCTTGACACAATCCTGTCTCGGAGGTCTACAGACAATTCCTTTGACTTCATGCTTGGTTTGTGCTCTGACATGCACTGTCAAGTGTGGGACCTTATATAGACAGGTGTGTGCCTTTCCAAATCATGTCCGATCAACTGAATTTACCACAGGTGGACTCCAATTAAGCTGTAGGAACATCTCAAGGATGATCAGTGGAAACAGGATGGANCCTCTATCCTGACTAGTCTCCCAGTTCCTGCCGCTGAAAAACATCCCCACAGCATGATGCTGCCACCACCATGCTTCACTGTAGGGATGGTATTGGCCTGATGATGAGCGGTGCCTGGTTTCCTCCAAACATGACGCCTGGCATTCACGCCAAAGAGTTCAATCTTTGTCTCATCAGACCAGAGAATTTTGTTTCTCATGGTCTGAGAGTCCTTTAGGTGCATTTTGGCAAACTCCAGGCGGGCTGCAATGTGCTTTTTACTAAGGAGTGGCTTCCGTCTGGCCACTCTACCATACAGGCCTGATTGGTGGATTGCTGCAGAGATGGTTGTCCTTCTGGAAGGTTCTCCTCTTTCCACAGAGGAATGCTGTAGCTCTGACAGAGTGACTATCGGGTTCTTGGTCACCTCCCTGACTAGGGCCCTTCTCCCCCGATTGCTCAATTTAGACGGCCGGCCAGCTCTAGGAAGAGTGCTGGTGGTTCCGAACTTCTTCCATTTACGGATGATGGAGGCCACTGTGCTCATTGGGACCTTCAAGGCAGCAGATATTTTTCTGTACCCATCCCCAGATTTGTGCCTTGACACAATCCTGTCTCGGAGGTCTACAGACAATTCCTTTGACTTCATGCTTGGTTTGTGCTCTGACATGCACTGTCAAGTGTGGGACCTTATATAGACAGGTGTGTGCCTTTCCAAATCATGTCCGATCAACTGAATTTACCACAGGTGGACTCCAATTAAGCTGTAGGAACATCTCAAGGATGATCAGTGGAAACAGGATGGACCTGAGCTCAATTTTGAGCTTCATGGCAAAGGCTGTGAATACTTATGTACATGTGATTTCTTAGTTTTTTATTTTTAATAAATTTGCAAAACTCTCTAAAAAACTTTTTTCACTTTGTCATTATGGGGTATTGTGTGTAGAATTTTGAGGACAGAAATGAATTTATTCCATTTTGGAATAAGGCTGCAACATGACAGAATGTGGAAAACGTGAAGCGCTGTGAATACTTTCCGGATGCACTGTAAGTTTTCTGACTTAGTCCAACTTGTGTATTCATTGGTCCACCTCACCTGATTTGTCTCAACTTATAAATACCAGGATTTGCAAACTGTATTGTCATCATTTGAACATATTTTCCAAAACTGAATGAAGTGCTTACAAAAAAACATGTTTTCATTTAAATGGCTCATTGGATGTTATTTACGCTGGCAAACTTAAGGTGACATTCTAATGTGCATTCCTGCATCATTTCCTAAGTCTGCCCAGGTGTGTTTGAAAAAGTTTCTAGTTCAACTTCAGTATGTGATTTGCTGAGTTATGTATAAAGTTTTCAAAAGCAGTATAGTAACACTTACACTGCAGTCTGACAGCTTCAGCAGAAGAGTGAGCCTTTTTTCTGCAGTTCTTCTACCTATTTTGGTATTTAGCTAATTCACTTGTTTAAAGTGGATGTTGTTGTTGTTGATGCAGTGGCTCAGAACGGAACAGTGTTTCTAAACACCATGCCATCCTACCAACAATATGCCCCCCCCACCCCCCTTGATATACCCCTTAAGTTTTTTTTTTAACATGTAAAACTGGTCTCATCTTTCATCCTCACTTCTCCATCTTCTGCCTCAGCTTCAGTGACAGCGGCTCCGTTGCTGAGCGGCGCATCACTCAGGGTGCTGCGGAGCGTCACCCGGGTGACACTGAGCGAGTATTTTCTGGGAGCGATGTGATGTGGCCGATGGCACATTACCTCCTTGAACATTTCTCTAAAACGTGTCGACATGAGGTTGTACAGGATTGGGTTGACTGCTGAGCTGAGGTAGAAAAACACCCCGGAGATGATGTGCACGTACTGGAAAATTTCCAGGTGGTTGTCAGTCCAGTCAATGATGAAACTCCACATTAGGCGGTCAGTGTGAAACGGGGCCCAGCAGATCCCAAAAACCACCACTAAAACGACTGGAAAAACAGCAAGAGAGTGAAAGAGACAATGGGAGACATGGTTAGAGGAGATTTTAATAGCAGTACATTGATTGATGTTGCCAACATGCTCTCTCTGGTCTCAGTTAAATTGTCCCTCTGGGGGCTGTGTGTCAGTGCAGATATTCTGCTCTGGGCACACAGCCTTTGATTTAGTTCTGTGTTAAATAAATCTTTAGATTCATCATTCATGATTCATCTGTGTTTTATATCATTAATGGGTCCCAGCACTCATCCTTAACACTTCTCCTGGTTTTGGAGTGGCCCTCATGAAAGAGCTTGCAGAATTAAACACCAGTCATAAATTGAACACAACATCAGAAACCAAAAGCAGAATAAGAAGGGGGAGAACACTCACAATGCCAGCCTACATTTCCACCTCTCTCATTGTGGTTTGAAAGTTAATTGGGCATTTTGCTTGAGGGATACATTATTCTGTCTCACAGAGTTCTTTAAAGGGTAAACAGTTTTTATATAAGATTGCCATGAAAAACCCCAGAAGGCCTAGGCCATGTCTATAAGCTTCTTTAAAGTTTTCAGTTTTAGTTTTACATTAGAGATTCAGTTTCAGGTTGACCATAAGGTTAGAAATGGCTCACTGTTAGATCTTAGTTGGTGCAGCTTGTTCGGGCTGAATGCCGACTTCAGCAATTGTCCCTAACAAACAAATGTTGAGGCATTTACATTTGTCAAAGTCAAGGTTTAATATTTATTTGAACAAGGCCTGTTACAGCCATGAAATGAATGAATGAATAATTCTTGTGTAAAATGGCGGTAACTAGAAAGAAAATCCAAGTATCTTTACAACTTGACTTTTTTTGTGGTAATAATTTGAGTATTGGAGAAAATTGCAACAAAAACATTTTTGCAAATACAAGATCACAAATCCATGACGGGGGTTAGATTATTTAAAGGCTATACATGAATGACTTATACTATATTTCACCTTCTCACAGACATAAACAGGATACCTGCCCTATACCTGATTGGACAAATGCACCACACATTGGGGTGTCAAATTACTCAGTTCAGTTCAGGCACAAAATAGGCCATGCAGTTGCTAAATCATGCTTTATTTTATATCTGTAACACATGAAGTCTCCTGAGGTTTGAGAGTTTCAAGAGGTGGTGATTCATGTAACCATCTCTAGTAAGCAAACACCACACATTGCTGATTGGTCCAATACATAAAACTGAGCTTGCGAGATGTCTGAGTGTGTGGCTAGAAGTAGAAATCATCATTCAAAATATCCAATGTAACACAATGTGTGGCGTGACTTTAAATATTAATATAGAGAGTTATGAGAGCATTTACCTGTTTTTAAAACGTTCTGTGCCATTATAGTGTATAAAAATTATTAATTTAGGAACTGTATATATTACTTTACAGTATTTGTCAGTACATTTTCACAGACCTAATATCCACAAAACCTAACCAATTTTTTTTGGTGCCTAAACCTAACCAAACTGCGACCGATTCACAACGTTAGCCACAGTTTCCTGGCAAAAAGCTTTCTGCCAGAAAGCTAAACTTTTCCCACGTGTGCGCCAGACTTTGAAGCCAATTTGACATAGTGGCCAAACTGTGTAATAACAACCTCTGGATCTGTCACGTGATTCACACTGACCCCAAAAGACTTTTTCCCATAAACGTATTTTAAAAAGATTGTTCTTTTAAAAAGAGATGTCTGTAAATCAGCTGATGTTTTTTTTTTGGAGGTACACCAACTTCCCAGTACAAATCATTATGTCCTAAAAGTTGTAAAATTCATTAATAGCCGAATCCGAGTTTTATAGTCACTGCCATTCATGTGAGTGAACCCAAGACTCAGCGGTTGGGAGGCGGGGTTAAAGGAAACGCTAGTGCGCTTGCTCTATGGGCCTCATAATGAGGAAGGATTGTGGAAGATCCGGGTAATTTTATACCCGGAAGTCGAGCTGTTTTGGCTTCATGCGCCACTGAGCAACTTTCATAGGAATGAACGGGGGCCCCGCCTCTGACCCTGTATCCAGTTCTCTTTATACATCCATGGCTGTCTCGCCTTTATTATCTCTAAGAAGCAAGCCCCAGGAACAGCTCTGGGCTGTGAGGTGATTTTGGCATAATGGCCTCACTTGGTAGCGAGGCAAATTGGTGATTTGTGATATTGGACTGTATAAATAAAACTGACTTGACATGTGGTGTTCATGGTCCCAAACAGCGTTTTCCCCACACACAGTCTTTAGAAAACAAGCTGCTGTAAAACAGCAAATACATTTTTCTGAGCCTCATCAAAACTCACAAATATTGGTATCGGCCTCAAACTCTAGTATCAACTGGGCTCTAACTCCATGAACAGGTCTGCTTACAGGTTAGGCACACAGCTAAGAGGGTTGATACTCACACAACATTTTAGTGACCTGCCGGCGATGTGCCTTCTGCTGCTGTGTTCGGATGTTACAGAAGCTGTCCTGTCCAAAGCCTGACTTTGCCTCCAGTGCCTGATGCATCTTCTCCCGCTTTAGCTGCAGCCCGATGAGCATGTAGAGAGTGCTGATGGTGAGCATGGGCAGAAAGAAAAAAAGCAAGGTGGTCACCTGGATGGTCAGGTTGTACATCCATTGCGGTTTCACCACCGTACAGATTGCTGAGTCAGGGATCTCCATGCTTATGTTCCCAGCAGGGCCGAAGCAGTGTCTGGAAAGGATGGCGATCCCATGCAGACTTGTGTTAGGCAAAGCACACAACACCGACACACCCCACACTGTAAGGATGACCCGCTTGGCATGGGTGCGTGTTACAACATACTTTGCGCGTAGCGGGTGCACCACAGCAATGTAACGCTCCACGCTCAGCGCCGTCACATTGAGGATAGATGCCAAGCAAACAGTCTCGAATAGGAATGTTTTAAAGTAGCAGCCGCCTTTCCCCAGGAGGAAGGGGTAGTTCTGCCACAGCTCATACAGCTCTAATGGCATGCCAAGCAGCAGCACCAGCAGGTCTGACACCGCCAGGCTGAACAAGTAGTAGTTTGTTGGCGTCCACATCACTTTGTTACGTGCAATGACAGTGCACGTCAGCACATTCCCCACCACACCTACCATGAAGATGACCAGGTAGATGAGGCAGACGGGAAGGAACACAGACGATTGACGAGGACCCAGAATTTTGAACAGGTGCTCTTCATTTGTAAGACATTCATCTTCCAGATTGATGTGGCTGCCGTTCACGCCAGAGGTCAGATTGGCACACTTTTCCACTGGAGGACAAAAGCACTCGTCTTTTTCAGCCATTAGAACAACAGAGCAGTTGTAAGAAGCCGACATCCTTCTGAAGTAGTCAGACTCGCTATCTGAGAAAAAAAAGAAGAAACAGACATCAGTATTGAATTCCATTTTAGAGGAAAGGTATAAAGACTAATGGATAATGACATTTATCAATCAAAGTTTTGTTAATTACTGCAAATGTACATGTGTCAGCAGAAATGAGGAAGGAGCTGTTCCACATCTTGACATTCATCTCTCTTCACTGTGTTTCCTGACCAATTCCAAAAACTCTGAATTACATTAGCTATGACTGCTGTTTCTGCCAATAGGTTTTGAATTCACTTCTGACAGTGAACAGAAGACAGATTGATTGAATAAGCTTAAATTGCCATCTGTTTCCTGCCCTTAAAGAAGAACTCAAAATCTTCACAGGCTTTCCCTCTGCGCTTTAATCAACACATATATGCAGAATCTTCTTGAAACTAATTGCAAAGTTAGTTAGTAAGACAATAAATCTTTAAAGCTGCTCTACTTAATTTTTTTTTTTTATCAATGCATGAAATCACTATGTTTAGTTTGAAAGGGGTTGTTTGAAGTGATGAATTCCGAGATAATTAACACTGCAGTTACCCTCATTGTTTTGTTTTTATGGTCCACAACTTTACTGTTTTGGTTCTTTGTCACTGCTCTAATTAGAGCTTTTTTCCAGGTGCTGTTCTAATCAAAACTTGGTGGAGACCAAAACAGATCTTAAAGGAAAGTGAATATTGGACTTACATTTACCTGAAAGAAGAATCCAAATTAATGTTAATCTTGCTCTGTGTCAAAAATCACTTGCATCACAATCGTCTATTTTTAATAAAAGGGTTGGTAATTTACTGTAACAGCAGGACACTGTTGTCTTTAGAAACCATGACACAAACAGGAATAAATAGTGCATTTATTGTGGACTATTTTCGATTGCGGCCACAGTGCCTGTTTTCATGGTAATTAATGTGTAATGTGTTTTTTGGACAACAACGGAGGTCTATGAGGCAGAGGAATGACATATTGCATATCAGGCTTCAGGTACACGGGATCAATTTAGTAGGATCAATTTATTATTAGTTTTAGTCTTTTCATGGGATTTATTGACAATGAATTAATGGTATTCTTTAATCCATTCTTCTTTATTCCTTTATTCTTTATTATTATTATTATTATTATTCTAACTTGCATTGCAGCTACGTCGCCATCGGTGTGTGAATGTGTGCGTGAATGGATGAATGATACCAGTCTGTAAAGTGCTTTGGGAACCTTTAAGGTTGAAAAAGTGCTATATAAGTGGAGTCCATGTACCATTTAATGGTTGCCAGGCAACCAATGGAGACTTCAGGAAGTTACCGTTCTTGGTCAAGATATTGTCTGGCACACAACGCCAATAAAACAGATAATTTTATACTTTGATTTTGTACAGATTAAAAACGAGATACTGTATAACATTTTCTTTAGTGACCTTTTGAGGTGCCAGATGCCAGTCAATGGATGAATCTGGTGACCTTTTTCTAAGCTTTAGCCCACTGCTTGTGCATTACAGTTCCGGCTGAAGGAAAGAAATTTGGTAATAATTAGATTTCGGGGTGGACTTTATGGAAACTTGCACAAGACGAAAGAACAACTGTCATGTTGATAATTCCATCATTAACGATTTTTGATATATTATTGGTTTGTGAGTTCATAACATAAAGGAAATTTGATTATGCTTGACAGAGGAACTTCTGGGATGTATTTACAAAGGGATGTTGTGATGATATGATGCAGTAATATTAGCCAAAAGACAAAGGTCTTTGCCTTCTGTCACACTTGACCTGACATAGGAGAAAAAGGAACTTGTCAATCAGCTGAATGTAAATTTCTGACTTGGAGTTAAAGTGAAACGATATTAACATTTTTCCAAGCGAGAGCTAGATAATAAGAAAGTCAGGGAAACGCTTTCCTGCCAGTTACATATGAATGACTGCTGATGATAAGCAGGAAAACACAAAACAATGATTTTTCCATACATTTACATACAATATATGAGTCAGAGGTATTTTCTATCTCTGGCAGAGAGTTACTGTATTATGTATTTCATCAGCATGCATTTTGTGTCTGTTGACTCAAACCTTCAGTCGAGACAGAAAATTTGTTTGAAACGCTATCAGTGGTAAGGCATGTTTTCAATGTAGTATATCAGCACGTCCACATCATTACAATGAATTGCTTACCATAAACCATTCCCTTGCGGTTTTAGGGTGTAGCCACTACTGTGCCATAAATTACTTCTTTTGTCAATAGGATTTTTAAACTATAGCCACGGATGTCCATCAAGCTAGTTGTTACTTGCCCATCATACTTACAGGAGTCTGAAAATGTTTATTATATTAGCATCTATTGCAGATGGAATGCCCAGAGACAGGCAAGAGCATATTAGCATTCTGCCCTGTGTATATTCCAACTAATAAAATAGTATGCTTTATAAATATAGATCTACTACTGTAATGAATATTTCAGTCCTGCGGGATACAGGATCTACGGTGTATCTGATGCATTTATGGATGATAGATCTTCCTCATGAGCTTTCTGCAAGTCATGTATTCTAGTTCAACTCTAGATTGTTTTTGATTTATTGCAATATTTTCATGCTAAATACATCTTGCAATTTTTTTAAAATGCTGTCTATACAGTAAAGTGCTATGAAATAATCATTAGATGTGCCCTCTATTGTTTCTTTTCAAACAGTCATCTACAGAAGCGTATCTTTTTATGCTTCTCAAGTTAGATAATTGCCATGCCCACCTCATTTCACCCAAAATGAGTGAAACAAAGTCACAACACACATTGTCCTAAAACTAATGAAAGAAATGCTGTCTAGGAAAGGATTTCAAATGATTTTATCACCTGTTGGCCACAGATGGAAATCTCCCAGGTTAAGTGATAGATTATACTTTATTGATCTCCAGGGGGAAACTCATCCTCTGCTTTTTAATGTAATGATTAAAGGCCAGTGAGCAGCTACAGCGCTCACTTGTACAGCAAAGCTTCTGTATATCAAATGCACTGCCCTTTTAGTGCTGTAAACATACAATCAAATCCATTTACTAAACAGCCTTTTTTCAGCTACACAGCAGCTGTGCGGCAGTTGTTGACTATTACTTGAAGTGGATGCAGTAAAATAAAGGACTTTCACAGTGGTTCTGTCTTTATAAGTCCTTCCTACAGTATACAGCTCAGCCAATCCAGTGACTAGAAACAGCTTTGGCACTGGTTCAACTGCAAAACCATGAAAGCAGTTGTCACTCCGAGACATAAATCAATATCTAGTCTACAACTGTTAACCTCCTTACATCAGATTCTCAGAAAATATCCATCGTCTTGCCCCTGGAGTGCAAACATCTCTATGCTTATCTCTTTTTCAAGAATGATGTCGTGATCTGCCTTGAGAATAGTGAACAGACCAAAACAACGACCTGTTTCAGCTTTTGCACCGGGGTCAACATGACACTGCTTCCTATGAGAGTCAAAAATGTCATTACTTTGTGGGAATAAATGTGTTTAAGTGCAGGAATGGCTGCTTCTGCTTACCTCACTTACTCACTTATGGTTCTATGTAGTCAAGTGCAGTCTGGGAAATGTGCAAAACCTGAATGTGGAATTTCTCAGGGGCGCCTCTCTGCCTACAACTCATTTTAACCTAATAACACTGCAGCCATTTTGATCAATCACTTGATGCACTGTATGCACTTGCTGCACCTTTCATGACTTCATTTTATATTTATGCTCCCTCCTCACAATTATGACTCCAAGATATTGTGCTTTTCTGGTCACTATCATTTTCTTTTTATTTGTACAGTTATACTTATTTATTTATATTTGGTATTGTTACAAAGTTAAAAGCAGAAGGGGGCAAGAGAGTCCAGGAGAGAGATGACATACAACGAAGGTCCTATTTGTATTTAAACTCAGGACATCTTTGTATGCATTTTTTCACATTCTTGTGTAGATTCTGTACTCTAATTCAATTTCAGTGGTTTTACTTATTAACCTGCAATCCTGTTATTTTCAACTTGGCTGTGGCTTTAACAGAAAGACACCACTTAGATAAATGAACATGACAGACTAGACATGAATTAAATTAGAGCCTCAGTGTTGTAGCCTAAGCAAATGCAAATTGTGTTGGTTTCATGCACAAATATTAGAGTAACAGAAATGTCCACTGATGTACACTGTCCCTGATATGAAACATCAATTTATAAAGTTATTTATTAACAACATGAGGACATGAAGTTTTTTAAAATCCCAAAATGAGATATTTATTCTTATTTCATTGTTGAAATAACCTTAGAATTGAAAAGAAAGTTTTAAAAGGTGAATTACAAAAGATAGTAAGTGGTTAAATTGGGTGATTACATAATAATATCCACCAGGATCCTCTAGATTTTTGAGGCACTGAATGATGAAGTGATTTTTAAAATGGATAGTGAATATACATTACAGTGATTTATCCCTGATCTCATGACATTTCTTTCCTTACTTAGTTTCCAAAGAGCATAAATCTTCTTACCTCTAATGTGTTCCTTTGTTGTTATTCCCTGTTGTAAACACAGATTAGTGTCTTGAGTGGAGTGTGAACAATGTGCTGCTCTCTCAGTCCACTCTCCTCCTGGTCTGTCGCTTTCTCCTCAAGCCTCACTCAGCATCACACACATACATACAGTACACAAACACACACGTGTGCGTGCTCTTTCTCTCTCCGTCATCCTCCCTCACCTCCACTCTCTCTATACACACGAACATGCAGATATTTAAGCCTCCATTTTTAATTCTGCCCACACTTACAGTATAGTTACTGTATTGTTAATTAGGTCATGATATGAGCTGTGTGCCTTTCACATCGAGATAGTGCTCCTCCACTGCTGAGAACAGAAAACCTTATGGGTATTGAGCTTCAAATCTTCTGGTCTGAATGTCTTGTAGTCTGCTTCTATATTAATTAAAAACACAATCCACTTACAGCAGTATAAAAAGTTGAGTTCTGGGGAAAGAACTGTCATCTTTCTGGGGAAAGAACTGTGACTCCCACAGTGCTGCAGTGAATTTGCAATTAGTGCTAAAATGTCTGTTTATCTCCTTTCTCCTGACTGAAAAGTACCTCTTTATGGGTAGTAGTATTACTGTGCTGGTATATGTAACCATTTCCCTGTGTCCTGTGTGCTTCTGCAACCCCAGAAAGACATAGAACCTTGTCAAACTGGTGACCAATATAGGGAGTCGCAGGAGATGGACTGGCAGCCATTGCCAACATATGGCCAGACGTCTCTGGGGTAAGCTCTAGAGCATTGCATCTTGCTGCAGGAAGCCCATACCTCACACTAATGTAGGTGGCCCAGGCTTAGGAAGAAGAAGCCAGCCCTGCAGCAAGCTTTCCAGGTAGACTGAACCATTGTTTTTCAGCTGCTGGACCAAACTGGCCTCTCCTGAACCCATTAACCATCCACATCAGCCCAAAGAAAATGACAGACACAGATGACTTAAAGATGTTCCTGGATGTGTTTGAGAAGGTAATGACAACTGGTGGGTGACTAGAGAATGAGTGGGATGTGTGCTTCCTTTTCCTGCACTCATATCTGTCAGGCACTTCTTTCAACACACATACCGTATATCATCCACAAGTCTAAGAAAATGGATCCTGGACCACCTAGGCTGCACACCTCCAGACCATTGTCATCTGTCTCTCCCTCCTCTGCATTTTCACGTTGCAACTGCAGTGATCCAGGAGTGATGGTGTGCTCAACATGAGCACTAAGGGAAAGAGCATCCATTGGTATAGGTGGGGAAGGTGATTCCATCCTCCTACCAAAATCAAAAATGGCCCTACTGAATACCAGTAAGGATCTAGGGGGTAGATAATACACTTTATGGCTATATGCAATCAATGATTCATTGATGCCCTGTGCAACTAGAGACATTGTTGGAGGTTATGTGCACACATAACCTATATTCACACATAGCCTATGGTGAACTTACATATTATATTATGCATGTGTCTCATGCAGCAGGCATATAATCAAGAGCACAGTTTGCTTCCACCTTACACACCCTCTAATTTTCAGCTCACTGATCAGCTTCTAGGGGGCAATGGGCCATAAAGTGGAAGCACAGATGCTATAGGTGGGCAACTGTATATGTGCTGTGCTCGCTGTTCTCCTCCACACCCTGCACTGGCTACCGGTGGCTGCTTGAATCTGATTCAAGACACTGGTACTTTCCTACCGTGCTGCGGATGGCTCAGACCCACCCACATTCAGGACATGGTCAAACCACACACCCCAGCCAATCGGCTTGCTACTCCCTCACTACGAGGGGGGCCCAGCCACCACTCAACAAATTCATGACTGTTTGCGGCCCTGGCTCCACAATGGTTAAACGAGCTCCCCATTGACATCAGGACAGCAGAAACTCTACACATTTTCCGTCACAGACTGAAAACTCATCTGTTCAGACTGCACCTTGGCCCATAAAAAAAACAAAAACAAATTTAAAAAAAAAACCTTTCTGTATCTCTTACTGTTTCTAAATGTAACATTTTGAACAGCAGTTCAGCATATTTGATGAAGTTGATGTACTTGCATGATTCTTGCCGTTTTTGGATTGTATCCACATGGTTGAAATGCACTTATTGTAAGTCGCTTTAGATACAAGCATCAGCTAAGTAAATGTAGTGTAATGTAATACACAGCTGGTTCATTCTGCTCCTGTGGGGAGAGGAAAGGGGTAGAGACTTTGACAGAACGCCCTCATGTTCCTAATTTTCCCCTATGGAAGATTTTCTGTTTTAGCAGTTTCACACCAATACACAACACTCAGTCACTGATAGTCAGCAGGTTCAACCTGGCATAGTACTCACCTACATTGACTTTGTTTTGGCAAGAGATCGACCATATAGAAAGAGTCATAACTCTCAAACAATATTGGCCAGTTGCCAGTGCCTAAAAGCCATGGGGAAATGATTTTCAAGGCAGCTCATATTCACCAAATGTGCCTGACCAATGCAAGTCCTTTATGTCAGGCACATTGCACGAGCTGTACAGATTAATGGGCATCCATTAAAAGACTAGTATTTATCTCCAGACAGGTGGCCTGGTGGAGAGATTTAACAAAACAGAGAGAGGTAGATAACTCAGTACCACACCATTCTTCTCAAAACATGGAGGGGATCAGTGTCTTACTTTCTGCTCACATCAGTAATGGAGAGAGATGAATTTGGACCAGAGACTGTAAAACCAGCTAATCCAACAGCAATTGATTTGCTGGTGTATTTGCTAAGAGCAAAACTGTTGCAGTCCCATCATAGTACTCAAGTTTGATTCTGTGTGTGGATTTACATGTGGCCCTGGCCACATTGCAGTGCCCCTTTGATTGGGTCAGTGGCACTATTGTGGCTGACGGCTGAGAGCGACATCTGCAGGTGCTCCTCCTGGAGATAACAGTCCTGTCATTTTGCCCAAGGCCCTAACTTTGCAGCATTGACAAGTAACTTAATTCATGTCACTCAGAGGTGCACCAACTCTGGTCCAGTGGACTGGTGCATTGCCACAAGCAGACAAGAAGAAGAACTTATTCATTTGTTTAATTGTGCTGGCTCTCTGAAACAATTTATATATACAAATCATCTGTTACTCCTTCAATTACAGTAGTTCTCTGGGGAGGCAGGCAGCAATGTCTGGCACAGTGTTGCAGTTGCAGCTGCTGTCAACTAGTAATTAGTGCCCCTGTCTTTTTATGTTTCCTCCAGTGAGTCTGGAGTTGCTGAGTCCCCTGGGCCAGATTTCTGTATAGTTGCTATCCAAGTATGTGTTAACTGCACTTTTCAGTTATTTTCAGTGTCCAGTTGGAACCACACTTGCAATGCTTTTATTCTTTATGGAGCAATCAACAACTAACATTTTGAGAGATATGGTTGTTTTGACCTGAGTCGATCAATATCAATTTCATCTCTGGGCATCCAGTACAGAGTGGTCCAAAATAGCAAAAGTAGCTTTCCACTAACATGTCTGTAAGTAGGGCAGCTATAGCCTAGGTCTGTCAAAAGTGCAAAAATATGTCTTCCAGTCACTGCAAAGATGTTTAATTTACACACTGTAAATCACAGAGGCTGGGGTTTTAGGATATTGATAAATTATTTCTTGATGAGCAATTGGTGTGAGTCTGTGTGCATTTGATGGAAATCTATAAAACATTAAACTTGACCTTTCCCGGTATAACTCAGGATTGTAACACTAACGTTTACAGTTTATATTTTGGTCAGTTTTTTCAGTGCCTGCAAGCTTGCAGCTTCTGTTATTTGTCTCTGTGTCTTTGCACCCTCCTTAATATGGCTCTCACCCCATTCTGTTATTTTATTTTTCTCTTTTTTTTTCTTTCCAGCATGTACGGGGGAAGGAGATGTCTCACAGTAGATACAAAAATATATTGTCCTTATCTGACCCTAATCGTACTTGCTTTTGTTGTCATAAGAAGGGATGTACTGAAAGCTCTGTCACCTACTTCACCTCAGAGAAAGCACTTCTTAAAATAAAGTAGCCAGATTCAAAGTGATAATGAATAGATGTTGTTAAAATCTCATGATGAGCCCAAATTACTTCTGCTCAATGCTCATTTTAGTGTTGTTCAGCTGTCTTCTGAGTGTGTTAATAGTGTTGTATTCAAACTCAGTTTTATTTGTTTGTCAGAAGCTTTTGACAAAGGTATAATGTAAAATCGCATTGAGCTTGGTTGTTTGCCATGCCAGCGGTGGATGGCAATGTTGGTTCAGACTGAAAATATCTCAGCAATTGAAATTTTGTGCAGGCATTCATGGTCCCCAGAGAATAAAGCCTACTGACTTCAGTGATCCATTGACTTTTCCTCTAGTGCCACCTTCAGGTCAAAATTCCACTTCGTCCAATACTTTGGTTTATGACTAAATACCTGCAAAACTAATGACATTCCCACCAGCATCATCTGTACTTTGTGTTTAGTGCTAATTAGCAAATATTAGCACGCTAACATGGATAAGAATGTTTGAACAAAGACCATTTTACTTGTCCCTGTGGAGTTTATGGGCACTTTTCATATTTATATTTTATAAGTTTTGGGGTTTTTTTGCAAGCACCCCTGTCTTGCCATTCGGTGTGCTATCACATAATCCAATTTAGATATAACAAGATAGAAAGTCCATTTGCCTTTTCTCAAATCATTCTGAGGGTGACCATTTATACAGCACTTTTCAAAAGTGCTTTACATGGTTGAAGAATTGATTAAAAAGATGATTGTGTAAACGTCAGTGACGTCAGCAGTACTCAACCTCCAGAGCCAAAGTGCACTCTGCTGCTTTAGTGTAGCTGCTATAGCGGTCGACAGCTGATTGTACTGGGCTGCTTTTTGGAGTTAACCAGGGATGAATGTGAAGCGGCTAACATGCTTAAATAAATCTTCCCTCGTAAGATTACTAACAAAAACGCTTTAGAATTGACTTGAAATGACAGTGGAATTGATTCAATAACTCATACCGGCTCTCTGCACCGGCATTAAATTATTAGTTGGAGCCTTCCAAGCTGCAGAAGGCAGAGCTGTTTATATCAGGTACTTGCCAAAAGTTAGATTAAATTCAGACATTATATTTCTTGTGTAAATAAATATTACGGCCTGGCAGCTGTCATTTTCCAACCTTTGGGTTTAACTCATTAACATAAAATCAATCAGTTAAATCTGATCTTATTTCTTTTTTGATGGTTCAGGTTATTATGGTTATGATGGTTCAGGTGGGTTAGTAATTATTCTGGAAGCATTTACGATGGGGCAGGAAAATAATTTCCGTTCCAATTCATACTGCTAATTAAGACCGAATAATCAAAAGAAGCCAAAGGCATGATGATTTCATCAGAGAGCTCACAGTTCACTTAACTGTATCACACAGACTTCTTTAAATCTTTTCCAGTAATCATACAGCCTCATAGAGCCTGATTGCCTATTCAGTGATCAATTTGACATTGGTAAGTAATTTTGTTACCTGGCATGTTTAATGAACTTTCATGAAATAATCCTCCTTTCAGGTATAACAGATGCAGATGATAAGCTTGAATAATTTAATAGAACACAGGTATCACATAGCATTTCTGTTTTTCATGAATGATGAATCTCTGCTGATCCTAGTCTTTACCTAGACCTGACAGGACTGATGCATGTTAATAAGTGATCACACTGACCTTTAATTTAATACACACACACACACACACATATCATGCGTACTTGATCTAAGTACAACACTATTCATGTGAAATCTGCAAAGCAAGATATCTAATAAAAAAAATGTTTTCTTAACAATGATGTTAAGATGTAAAATTTTAATTGGCACTGCATTGTCTGCTAGATCTAGCGGAAAAGCAGAAAAGAAGAATATCCTTTTTGAATAATGCCACCTACTGAACTAGATAATAGAATGGCAATGTGCAAAATTGAGCTTAATGTGTAGGTTCATTGTCAGAACAGAGGGGTCTATTTAAATGTCTATTTAAGTGAAATGGAATATCTGCTAAGATGCTAATCACAGACTAGCAGGCACAGATGCATTTTACAGTAATCCTGACATTCAAGTTTCTGCATATGTGCTTGCAACTGTATAAAGTAGGACCACCATGATTAAATAGAACTTTTCTTATCCAAAAGCATGCAAGGGATCCCATTTTACTGATTCATCCTCTACCAAAGCTCTGGCAAACATGAGGATGTTTAAATTTCCATACTAAAGTCACTCATAGACTAGTGCAGCACTAAGAGGGTGACATGCTGAGCTGGATTATCAGATATCTTGTTTTGGGCACCATGGTATCAGTGTAGATTCAGTTATGGCCATGACAGCATGACCGCCTGTTATTTCAGTGAAATCCATTATTTCTGACATTGTTCCACATATCGGCTGGCTGAGATGCCTGGAGGTTAGAGGTTGTAAGACCAATCTCAACAACTGATGTGTCGTCTAGTGTCTTTAAAATTGCATGAAGCAGCTTCACACATTGGTGTCTTTTAATGGCAAAAACTACAAACTACGCATGTATCAGGAATCTAGACTTCAGTTTTCAGAAATAATGTAACATACCAGTTAATAAATAAACTAATTACTTTATCTCCTCAGTTTGCTTTATTGTTCTATGTAGACCTAAAATAAGGATTAAATATATAGTATGAAGATTTTTTACTGCCCATATCCACACAACATAAATACATGGTCAACATCCAGCCAGTGAGCTAAGACAATCATTCTGCTGTATGCTTACCACAATGTCAGACCACATAGAGGCTCATAAAGTGGTCTTTATTCACACGTCATTTACATCCTCAAGGGTGGTAACTTTGACTGTAATCACAACCTTATTACAATTAGAGTCAGTAAAATCAAAAACATAATCAGCCAACCACATATTGATTGAAGAGGTTCATTTGTACTTGTCTCCAGTTAATCTCTCATGCACTATAACTTATTTTCCTCTAAACTTCTCTTAATAATACATTCCCATTGATAATGGGGCACTATTGGTGGTATGCTTGCTTGTCTATTGCAATGCTTTTGTGGAGCCAAAAGCATCATGAAAATATTATTTATTTCCCTTTGATATGTAGAAATTAATTTTAAAAATTACAATGAAGGCTAAGATCATTTTACAGAAGACATTTTGACATGTCACGGTAGGAGAAGCACAGGTGCAAATAATAAAATGAATGATGGCTAAATAACATTTAGCTGCTTCAGTTTCAGGGTCCTGGTATTGTGCATGCTGGCTTATTGTCACACTGTCATTCAGTGGGACACTTGAATAGAACGAAGCCATCATTAATGTTATTAGCACCTGTACTTTATGGAGTCATAGGAGTGCCATAAAAAATTATAAATCTGGGAAAGAATAAGACAATAAATGTGGATATATAAAGACAAAAATTATTTTTCCTTTTGCTTTTCACATATGTCCACACTAAAAAGCTTCTGCCAAAGCAGGATTCATGCGTGCATGAATTGATTACTCAGCCTGGGCAGGAAGGCCCGCCCAATGCCAGTTGATTGACAGCTTGACCCTTCAAGGAAAAGCAAAAACAAACGGGGAATAGCAAAAGCAAAAGGGAAATAGCAAAAGCAAAAGGGGAAAAAAAATATGCCTGTTCTCGAAATTGCCGCAATACCCACAATCTATATAACTGAGACGATTCATAAAATATGAAAATCTGTGCCCATTAACTGCAGCCATCATTTAGAAATGGTTTCACAGTGGTTGCTAATTTATGAAGCCGGACTATTTTCATCTAAATAACTACTGTATAGATATGACATGACATTTTGATAAACAAGCCACAAAAGTAAATGAACACATGCTGTATATGTATGCATGCCTCCATAAAAAATCCAATTAGATAAGAACAGGGAACTTAGGAAACTTCATAGCAATCAGTGTGGATAGGAAAGTGCTACTCATAGTGCCATTGCAAATAAAACGTCAAAAGTGTCTTTGCTCCAAATGATTTCTCATGAAATGGCTGATTTGATTTCTGGGAATGAGTCCAGCAGGGGGAACATTTGACTTATAATGTATCAGTCCAGATGGAGTGAATGAATACTGTAGGCACTAATTTGGTAATTGAAGAGAAAATAACTCTTATACATGGGAAATTACGTGGACAAACAGTGGCACAGCAGGATGAACATGGGGTAAGTTTGACATGATGTGGTCAGTTTGGTTGACTGAAAAAGACTGGATGATGTGAACATGGAAGCTACCTAAAACACCTGATAAAATCATTGCTCAGACATAAATCTATTTCTTAGCTCCTTAATAGGTTACACTGATGTTCTGCTGAGTAATGTGCTATGGGTGTTTATTTTGCAGTAGTTCTTTTTTAATGATAATGATGATTAGTGACTATATTATCAAAAACAACAACATTATTTTAAGTGGTATTTTCCATCATTGCTGGTAAAAGCACGAGGATGTGACACAAAGAAAATTCAACGTGCATCTGGTAATTTTTGTTCTGAGCCGGTATTTGTAAATTGAACATTGGTGTTCAAAGGTCTTCAGCCTCTGTCAATCATGAGACCGCAGTGGGTGCTTTGTACTTACTATCCAGCCGGAGTTTTAACCATGCAGGTTTGCAGCAAACAGAGCAATTCATGCAAATTTCTCTAATGACACCACCAAACTAGATGCTTGTTTTGCACTGTTTATGGGTTGCTAAGGCACAGCATGAGATTCATTTATTTTCCATAAATCTCAAGTTCAAGCCACAGAGAGCTACTGTTGATAGACAATGAGTTTTGTTTTATTACAGTTCTCCAGATAATGGAGCAATGGGATTGACATCAATGTCAACTCAACAAACTAATAAAATTACGTACAAACATAAATCATGATAAACATAAATCACCTCACAAAATCAAATAACAGAAACTTGCCCAACTAACAAAATTAAGTAGCTATGCTAGCGGCTCTGTGAAGCTGTTCTTAGGTTTAGCATAGCAGTGCTTTGAGCTAAATGCTCTCATGAGCATGCTAACAATAGCAATGCTAACATTCTGATGTTCAGTAGGTACAAGGTTTACCATCTTAGTTTAGCTAATTAGCAATAAACACAAAGCACTGTTGAGGCTGAATGGGAATGTCATTAGTTTTGCAGGCATTTGGTCATAAACTGAATTATTTGACAAACTGAAATTTTGACGTGATGGTGGCACTAGATGAAAAGTCAGGAAGATCACCAAAGTTATTACAGTTCATCCTGTGGGGTACATACATTTCTGTATCAAATGTCATGGCAATCCATCCAATAGTGGATTGAAATATTTCACTCAAAACCACAAATGTCGACTTCATGGTGACGCTAGGGGAAAAGTCAGGGGACCACCAGCGTCATTAGGATTAATCCCCTGGGCACCATGGATATCTGTGCCAAATGTCATGGTAATCCATCAAGTAGTTGTTGAAAAAAAGAAAATGTTAATCTACTGGATGCGGTAGAGGCTTCGTTCTCTGGAGACCATGACCTCGCCGCTAACGTGGCTCAAAATAAACAGGCGAAAACAGTAGCAGCCCACCCCTACACCTTCAACATGGACTGCCACGCATGGCCTATTCAGTTAATTCAGCTTACAAATCACAAAGTAGTCAATGTCTAAAAAAGATGGCTGAGTTGGAAGATGGGGAAGACAAGGTTTGCCCTGCAGGATCAGCGCGTCAGCTTGGCTTACGTAGATAGGCTGCTGTCACTCAGGATGAGCCAATGGCTTGCAAATGCCTTCGGCCACAGGATCAATCGCCACCTCAGTCAGACAGGCCCCATTAGTATACACATGCAGCCACCTTTCACACCTCAGGCTATTTCCATTCAGATCTAGCTGATCCAAGACTCAACACACAACAAAATTCAATCACACACTCATACACACTTCTACACAAGTGATTATGACTCTGCGGAGGGATGTTATGGCTCTATTAAAGTGGCCCTGTGGAGTTTTCAAAACACATTGTGTTTATCCCTGAGGTCTAACAAATGTGTCAAGTACATCCCCTTCCTTATAAAACATTTGCTTACTCAAAGACATTTCACCAAACTTTTTACAAATATGTGAGGGAAAAGAGAAAGTTGAAGGTTACATTTAAGAACAATGAACGGTATGATGAATAGTTTATTATGGCTGTTGTGGGCATGGTTAGTTTCAATCCATGGTGGTCACTATCCTTGATTATTGGTGCAATTCATATGCAGCACTAATGCTGGCTGTCAACAGTGTCTGTTTCACAGCTGTTGCTCACTTTCTTAAGTCATGAGCAAGGGAGGGCAGATAGTGATGATTACTGGATAAGCTAAAGGCCATATCATAAATATGAGCAGGATAGCAGATGGATGCTACAAACACATTACATTTTAATTTTTACCTTTTTTCGCTTTTTCCGCTCTGAGGCCCTGTTGTGTACAAGGGAGGTGAATTGCAGAAGCACTTAACTAAGGTTTTCCTTTCTATAAAAATAATAATTTTTTAGATTTAAAGCTGCATTAATGGATTTTTTTTTGCCATTTGGTGGCAGTGTAACATGCTGTAAACATAACTTTGACATGTTATCGCTGACTTCAGTGGGTTTATGACAGCCTTTTCACTGAAAACAGCTCCCTGAAAATAAGGTTGCTGAGGGCAGTGAACCAAACAGTAAAGCTGCAGGCTGTAAAATCAAAACAATGAGATGACACTAAATTGCGCTGTAGAGCTGAAGGGGGCTGCAGAGTTTATTAATAATTGACTGAAAATAGCTTATTTCCTGCCTGCCAATATAACAGCCCTTTGAGGCTATGACGTCAGCTTCAAGAACAGAAAGTTCACCCCTGAAAGTTAGAGGCTAAATTTGAGCTGCCATAAACATACAGTACACTGTGCACTCAGTGTCTCCCACTCTTTGTTTCATAACCTTCTCTGTGCAGTTCTTTTCTCGACAGTCCGTATGAGTCCTTTGTACAAAAACATCTGAGTCACAGCCAGATGGTTGTTCACAGCAATCAGTGTTTGCAAATGGCAACCCAGTGTCCAACCCACAAAGACACAGTTTGGACTAATGTCTACAGTATCACAGTTCACATTAAAATTATTGTGTGACTAATAATCTGAAATTTAGCATCCAGGATGCTGTTGCATCTCCTCCTTGGTGTTTTCCATCAAGCAAAGCGGCGACTTCTGCACCCAAGGAATTTGTTGAAATATCTGTCGCCTTTATTTCAAGCAGGTGCCTGATATTAATGGAATCCCACAGAGCCATAACTGAACCTCCTGATCTCACGTTGACCTGCTCTTTGCCTCCTTTATTGCTCTCCACAGCACATAAATCAAATCTAACTGAGAAACAACAAAAGGCCTCTTCTGAATCTCTCTTGTGGGCAGAGTTAAACCTTTAAGTGATCCCATTGAGATTACTTAATGCAGTCCCACTTATCTTTGCTCCTTTGGCAAATCAAACCACAGTGATCAGGCAGAAGAGAGCACTTTTGTGGAGAGGTAATGGCCAGCCCTGGTACTGGCTTTCCTAAATGGTATGCAGCCGACATTAATGTTATTAATTCCACCTGTGCTTTTCCTGTTTTGACAAGTCAAAATGTCTGCTGGGAAAAGGGTCTATTAACGTTTAGTTGTTGTTTCCTAATTTCAATTGATTTGATTAGTCCACTGGGCTTCCGCTGAGATCCACTTTCAGGTTTTGATGGTTGCAAAGTAAAAAAAAGAAAGACCTGAGCAGCACTTAAAATTATGACATTTTGAAATGTTTCCCAGTGATACATTTAAACCCTGATGACACATGGGTCACACATCCTTTTGTACAACCAATGTTCCTTTTATTTGAATTTAATTAACATCATAAGAACATATAACCACATTTTTCTTTTTTAAAAAATGTATGAGAGAATGACAGTAAATCACAGGAAAAGACAGAGAGGGGTATGACGTGGCGAGTGTCCTTGGTTGGCCTATATTGCGTAGGTGCATTGCGCTCTATATTTTCATCACAAATAACAAAAGTCAGTTACACTAAACCTTTAAAAAGAATGATGCTCCCCTGCTCTCATAGTTAATTAGCTATACGTAATTAAATTAAATTCCATATTAACATAAACAATAAATTGTAGCATATAATGTTTTTTCTCAAAACACGAATTATTCATAATGCCTCATCATGTTAAGGATCTTAGACAGGATGATTGAGCACGCCAACATCACAACCTTGACTTTTTAAAAGACGTGCATTTATTATTTAACATGATATACTGTATAACCTTGGTTTCTAACATTAATCTGTCATGTCATTACATGCTGCATGGTTACATACATGTATGCTTTATAAAAACCAGGGTGGTAATTTGACTTGTTGGAATGGGTTTAAGGGGATGCTTCGCCTGTGGATGTACATATTGTGGTGGAAATTCTGATTTTCCCTTGCGGAGAAGTGAACAAATAAAATGATGATTCAACAAACAGTTGTCTTTTGAAGATTTAATTAAGCAGAATAATAAAAAAAACAAATAAAGAACAAAAGCGAAATAAGTAAAGATTAAGATGATCACATAAGGAGTGAACAGATATAAGGACGATCACAGAGTCACTCTATTTCAGCTGAAAGGACAGAGACTGGTACACCATTAGCATACAAAGAGTCTGACCCCAAAGGTGGGAAACAGTCACATATTTATAACAGCATGAAAACAACCAGGCAAGGGAGACATCATACTGTCGGACCTTGGTCTAAGTATCTGTCTCTTACTCTAGCAAACATCATATCCAAGCATCAGTACAAGGCAACCTGTTCTCCTGTCCACAAAAAACACTACATATCCTGCAAAATAATCAATGGTTATGAATGAGAAATTTTGCCCTGACACATATCATGGCATTGAAAACGCGGCATGATAAGTAACATGCAGGAAGCATCATAATTAATCCCCCAAACCCCAACATACAGCCGATCCATACATGACGTCCCTGAGTGCGTGTTCCTGCACCTTCCTGATTCCCGCAGAATGTATTACCATCTCACATATGACACATCCTTCTGTGCTCTCCTCGTTTTTATTGCTGCAGGGCAGTAATTTAGTTCCTTTAGAGAATAAACACGTGGCTTCCTCTGGTCAACAGCTACAAATGCATGCAAAGTCAATATATTAGTTCTGTATTATAGTGCATGTAAAATATTCTACCTGTGCAAACAGAACTAGTTCAAAGAACTTATCACTGTTTGGAAAACAAGTCATGTTGTTCCACTGGTGGCTTCTCAGACTTCTGCACATCCCCACAGATGAACACCATGATCTAAATTGATTCTACCGTCATGTGAGAATGAGACTTCTGCTATGCGGCTACTCCTTCCGAGGTATAACAATTACAGTGCCATCTCTGAACTCAAGCTTTGTGCCACAGTTATATTACAAATGGTATGCCTGATGGGTATGTCTGTGGAGAGTGAAAGAAAACCATTACAAACATTTTCTCTATATGTAGGGCTATAACAAAATATCTGTTGCAAGCTTGTAACTCAGTTGAAAAGACAGCCAGCATGGAGTCAGTATCATAATCCATCTGACAATATTTGTGTTATTTTGCCACGCTCAAGTTGCATGCTTTGAGTTAAATGTGGGTTTTGTCTAAATCCAACCAGCTAAATAAGCTATATTGCTCTTTTGTGGTGAGTTACACATAAAGAGGATATAGAATGTAATTCTGTTGGTTATTGTCTGCACTGCATGGTTTTGTCTGTTTGTACTGTCCTCTCAGCCAGGTCTCACTTTTGCAAAAAGATTTTAAATCTCAGTTAAACTTGACCTGGTTAAATAAAGGTGAAATAAAATCAGAATGTTCCAATAGAATTTCACAACACTAAACTAACCACCTCTTGGTATCTCAATAATTGCTCAAGCAAGATTAAATCTTAAATCTTAAATCTTCCTCTTGAGTGGAGCACACTAAAAGGGGTTATCTTTCACTTTTCTTGCAATTTTACTCAATTACACGGTGTCTACGAAACACTAATTTGGTAGCAATGCTGTGTATTTCTAGAACTTTGGCCAGTATACTCCTTTTGTTCTGTCTGAAGGCCCACTTTTTAGTAAATACAGACACAAACCAGTTTGAAAGGGGAACATAATTACCAGAGCCAGACACTCAAGTGGGTAAAGAGGAAGGATAAACTGAATATACCAGCTATGATAGACTGGCTCCATCTGTGGCTGTCAGACAGGCTGTAACAAAGTTTTTTAACAGGTGGTCTAAGACGACTGCTGACGTCTTCGTAACCACTAAACCTCAGACTCAAGCGGCACAGGCAGTCAGTGCAATGTGGGAGTTGTGATAAGAAAATGAAGATCACTGAAATGAACATTAAAGTGTACACACACTCTTAGACAGATGCACACATGTGCCCAAGTTGAAAAACATCCCCATTGAGGTCACAAGAAGCACACACCCACACTCACAAACAACAATATAAAACAATATATTTATTCACTGTGCCAAAGGATCACGAATAAATGGATAATCCATCTTGTAATATGCTGTTGACGATAAGCAAAAGTGCACTACGTGGGTGATAAGCTTTCAGTCGCCTTCTGTCTGTCGTTTGTTCAAACTAATTAAAATGACCTGTGTTTATGTTTAGTGCCAGAGCAAAAAGTAGCGTTGGTTTTACTTTAACCATGAAAACAATTTCTAATCATAACAAGTTACCTGTGCAGCATCAGATGGCAGAAAGACAAAGTTAGCAACTAGCTGGTGAACATAGTGAGGCATTTAGCAGCTACAAAACAAGATTTTTATTGATTTTTAGTAGATCAGGAGTAGGACACCAAAAGCAGAGCTAAATGGAGAGTGAATGTAGAGATTACTGTAATTGAGTTCAGGACTGTGAGCAAATGTCAGAATACTGACTGCAACTCGCAGTCTGCTTGTTAAATGATCCACGCCAGATGGAGGAGCTTCTGAGAAATAAACTAGAAACATGCAGCCCAAAAGACATACATAAAAATGTGGAAATGTTAGAGTTTGGCTGTATATATTATACTGAATATATTCTCCGACCACAGGCAATGCATGTTGTTAGTGTTTCATCACAGTGCACTGTACAGGATATATTAATGATAAAATACAAAACATGCACATCTTTATGTCTCGTCAAATGATTGTACAAGTAAAGAAGTAAGCTTCACAGTTCACGTAACAGATAGCGTGCAAGATGAGAATCACATGCAAAGTTATCAGTAAAACAGTAAAATGTAATAAGGTTAATCAAACCACCTGCTGTGTTTCACTGTTCTTTTCAAATGTAATTATAAATGCAAAATGTTCAAATTATGAAAGACAAAACAAACTGAGGCTAAATGAAGAATGGTATGTACCTCCAAGATGTTACCTAACATTACATATCTCATGAATATTCATGAAAACACAAAATACATCATTTCTATATCACAGTTTATCATCACAGAAGTTTCCCTAAATGTGTGGTGAGGCCCAGCAAAAGAAGTCCACCTACTTGTATCTGATAATAACGAAGATAAGGACAATGATCAGGCAGGCAAAAATGGCAGGCAGGTCTGGGATGAAGTGTGGTTCCTTACAAGAGGACAGTGAGGTTTTGATAATATGAAGCATAAAAGGCACTAACAATAGATTAGTTCAGTAACTATTTCAGAGACCTGAAAAAATAACTGCAGGAATAAGATCTAAAATGCATTTTGTAGGTTTTGAGAGGCAATTTTTATAAAACAAACTTTTAACTAAAAGCAGAGTTAAATGGGACAGGCACTTTGTTTCATAAATTACAAGATGGATTCATCCTAAAATACGCACTATAATCTTACGTTGTATTACTGCTTTCTACATCCATTAGCTTTACACACTGCTGGCGTTAGTTGTATTTTGAAAAGTCAACCGGATGTAATTTTTTTTTTATTTTTTTTTTTTTTTACAAACTATGGAGTCCGAGTTTAGTGGACTGTCTGCAACGGACACGTCACATAACCTCTGATCTATTATTCTGTTCCCCTGGTGTTTTAACACAGCCTGAGGTAGGTCTATTAACATGTGAATAATGTCCGTTATTATTAGCCGTTATTTATGAAGCTAGCGGACCGTTATCTCATGCAGTGTGTTGAATACAACCGGGTCACCTAACTACAAAGCTATTATTGGATCTACTCCTTATACAGGAATCTTGCTATTTTTTTTCCAAGACTCAGTAGGCTATGTCACAGTTTATATTTTTTAACACCCGCTTGATTTATCAGAGGTACCGTCCGCATATTATGTGTGTGTAGCCTAAGTTAGTGGGGAATGTCTGCAGTTTATGGCGACCTTTTAAGCACTTTGGACTTTGTTATGATAGGCTGCGTGCTCTATAGATAAAGTTTATTATATATCTTGTTTAACGTTAATCTACCGTGTTGTCACCGTGATTCCCACTAATACGGCAGATGACTAAGTTGAATTTGAATTTGACTCTAACATAGACTTCAATAATAGTTAAATAATTGTCAGTGCATGTGAAAAACATCCCAAGTCGTGCGGTAGATATTTTTGAAAGGATGTGATCTTTTAGTTCCTATTTTTTCAAAAACAACATAAAAACAAACAAGCAAGGAAAATTTATTAAGTTACGAGACAAAGAAAAAGTGCAAATCCCCACATTGGAGGAGCTGGACTTTACAAATGTGTCATTGTTATTTGATAAATTACTTAAAAGTTATGTGATATTCAAATTGTTGTTAATGAATCAACTGTTGATAAAACAATAACAACAATGATAGTTAAAAATAAAATAAAAAATAATCACATAATGGCAAAAATATTTTATGTGATTCCTATAGAGGCATGCAGCTTGCTGTAACACATTTGTTTTGGCAGTTTCAGACTAAAATTTAGATTTTATATTATTAGAAATTAACTAATGGTTCCAATTCTTTTGTTTTGTAAATTTCTGCAAGCAAAATCCTTTTGTTTTCTGATAGCATGCTGTTTTCATTCAGCAGTAATGTCAGTGAAGCATGCCAAGCCCAACTTCAGCCAGTCTCAGGTGGTTGAGATGGTGAAAAGGCTCTTCAGGCTGCAGCCATCAGAAATTCGCTCGCTGCCGAGCTACGATGACCAGAACTTCTATGTGGCGGCCATCGAGGGGGGCGAGTACATCCTGAAGATAATGAACTCAGAGGACAGTAAGAAGCCCACCCTGATTGAGGTGCAGACGTATGCCATGTCCTTTCTGCACCAGAATGGACTTCCTGTCCAAACAGCCCTGCCCACCACCTCAGGACAGCTCTTGAGCCTGGAAGAAATAGGTATGAGACCAGTCACACAGTTCAGACCTGAGGAATAATATAATAATAAGATGTAGACGTCATATGCCATTTTCAGAAAATTGCATCTATATAGGCCAGCATCCTGTACTGTGTTTGTCAGTGAGGTATATGTTAAATTGTTAAATTCTGCCTTGAGTGACGCTGCTTCATAGCAATTTATCTGTCATCATTCATTCATGAATCAAAATAACATAAAAACCTTTTTAGATGTATGGGAGTTACATTAGAAATACATCATGGCATGCTTTTATATAGAGAACTTCTGTTATGATATGGCACAATATAAATAAAACTGAATTTAATTCAATTGCTGCATGTATGCAAACCATGCTCAGTTGAAGCAGCTGGAGGCTTGGGTGGAGGAGGATGTTTAAGTAGTAACACATTAGCTGTGTAGTGCAGGTAAATATCATGTAATCAAACAATCACTGGTGCATGGAAATGAAGTTGGCATTGTGAACAGTCATCATGATGTATAAAAACAGATAGCTGGAATGATCCAGTAAGTGCCTTATAAACATGTCTTGGGCACAGCGCTACAGTCCGTTGCTTCACACAAAAAAACATCACAAAAACAAGAGAAGCCTTAAAATGTACAAGAGACATTTGACTATCCATTTGACATTGATAACACGCATTGACACATTGACTATAAACTAAGAATTTTCTATTGCACTAAGATTTAGCATAAGAGTTCAGCAGCTTCATGGAGGCTGGAACAAGCTTTCTTCAAGAGTCTTCTTCCTGATGGCAGAGGTTCGTATTGAGAGAAGAGGGGATGTTGAGGGTCCGCAATGATTTTTGTTGCTTGTTTCATGACTGCTTCCTGGTACAGGCTGTGTATGGGCTCATATTCTTTCTTCCCTATTACCTTCCTAGTTATTTTGTGCATGTTGGCAAGCCTGCTTTTCCATGCTGTATTCAGCATGTATTACAACATGCAGTTTGTTTGACATTTAACAGTAAAGCAAAGTGATGAGTTACACTGTGGGAACTTGGCATTTGGAGCTTCAATCTTACGCAATATAGCAGTGTAGCAGGTTCATGTCTTCCGTAATATTGATACTCACATACTCCAGTATTGATAAGTGTGCACTTGAGCAAGGCCACAACATACAGGTCATGCTTTATGAGGGCTAAGAGCAAGGTAAATGGCTGTGATACTGTTCTGAATCCTGTCTTTACCTTTGACAGATTGTGGCCATGGCTGTCAGAAGTACCTTGTGCGTCTGTTGACTTATTTGCCTGGAACCACTATTTCCAAGGCTCCTTTAACACCACAGTTGCTGTATGAAACTGGCAAGACAGCAGCCAGAATGGACAAAATCCTACAAGAGGTATAATAGAACCACATCTGTGAAAATTTACTTTGTTTTGTGATTCCATCAAATATGTTTTAGACATGCCTGCATTGTTGGGACAACAAGGTGATGCCCTATGTGGAAGTTTCTTGTTTCAAGACAAAACTTTAAGATTGTTTTATGAAATTATCTTAAGTGACAATATCTGCCACTACTGGTTTTACTATCATCATGCTACTTCATTGTCACCCATGTTTGCATTATTTTAGAATCGAATTCAGATATTGTAGGCTATATAATAAAGGAGTAGCCCTTCACTGCTAATTAAACATGAAGCTGGACCTCTGGAGCTGCTAAGCAAAGTAGTTACCAAATTATAAGCAAAAAAATGTTTCCTTATCTTCTGTTTACTTATGTTTTGTACTTTTTCTTCTGCCTTCCGCTGCACTGTATTATTTTTCCAGATGGAGCACCCTCATCTCAGCGTGCTGCAGAGAGAGAAGTTCATATGGAGCCTGTCGAACATTCCCCTCCTGGAAGCATACATCAATTTATTAGATGGAGATCCTCTTCAGGGGATTGTGAAGTCTGTCATTCATCAGTACAAGACTTCTGTGATCCCCAAACGCTCGAATTTCCGCAAGTGTTAGTATTATATTTACTTTCTATTAGATTCTCTCTTAGATAGTCTTTCTTGACACAGCCCTATATCACATTCATACATATTTAAACACTTGGACAAGGGAGCAGGTCAGTACAAACTTTTCTACTCACCTCCCTTGACATGTCACTGAATACATGAGTGTTGTATTTTGGTTCCCATAAACAACATTTTCTTTCCTTCTTTTCTAAGGCATTAACCACGGCGACTTCAATGACCTCAATGTGCTTGTGCAACCTGATGGGAGTGACGGCCATAGGATTTCTGGCATCCTTGACTTTGGGGACATGAACAGTGGCTACTACATCCATGAGCTAGCCATCACCATCATGTACATGATGACGGAGCACCCTAAACCCATAGAGGTGGGTGGACCTGTCCTCGCAGGCTGGGAAAGTGTCCTTCCCCTCAATGAGGCAGAGAGAGATTGTCTCTATGTGCTGGTGCTGTCCCGCCTCTGCCAGTCGTTGGTTTTAGCTCGTCACTCTGTGACCTTGCATCCGGAAAATGCAGAGTATCTGATGATTTCAACCAGGAAGGGCGTCAAGTTTCTCCATCAACTCTGGGTGCTCGGAAAGGAGCAGGTGGAGAACGTGTGGTTTGAGAGTGCTGCTCAATTCAGTGACAGAAAGTGAGAAATATGTGAGGAAAGCCATTCATAAATTTCACTGCACAATATGGTGATTCCACTAAGCCTTTTGTCCAAATCAATTACATTGAGTTTTCACTGTAAAAATAATACACATTTTACTCTTGAGATTCAGACATATTGAAGTAGGAATACTGCAGTATGTCTGAATCAGAGATGGGTAGATTAGCAAAAACCTGTATGAGAAAGTATTGATACTCTATGGTGACAATGGATCATCATGGCAAGGCAAGGCANGATGCCAGACTGGACTTGAACTTAGAAAATGATGTCCTAAATTGAAAATAATTCTAAATCTGAAATGATGACTTACTCCCTTCATGAGCTCGTGGTGTATTTGTAACTTTGGATAAATGAAGGCTCATGGCAAGGCAAGGCAAGGCAGCTTTATTTATATAGCACATTTCAAACACAGAGGCAATTCAAAATGCTTTACATAGGCAAAGAAAAACAATCAAAACAATAAGAATAAAATCAATCAGGAGAAAATAAAGGTCAACATAAACAAAAGTCAACATGAGCTTCAGTTTTGCATTTTAGTTAATATTAACCAACTGGTGTCTGCTCATTGCTCAGTGTAGAATGGGTAGTGCAGTGTCTGACACAGGGCTTG